>VNJN01007738.1:0-67548 GCA_008042485.1 Drosophila mayri
AATGTATAAAAATAAAAGGCGAGGCGAGTTTATGTTTTATTTATGAGCCACGCACACACACACAGGAGTTCCTTTTAATGTGGCTTGATCAGGGGGAGAGGAAGTAGAAAACTTGGGGAATAATGAGGCATCAAAGAGGTAAGATTACTTCCATCGACAGACCGATATGCAGATGTCTCATTACCAAAGAAAGTGGTTTCCATATGTCCGCGAAGAGGTCAAAGGTTGTGCCCAGATAAGGTGATGTGGAAACAGGGCGCAGCCATCGATATACCATTATGCATGTGCCTTATTACCACTGAAAGTGGCTGCCATATGTTCGTGAAAGGGTCAAGGGTTAACTGCCCGCCCAAGTCAAGTTCCCCGAGCAACTTAAGCCACAAACCGCAAACCACAAATCGCCGTTTAAATATTAATACATCAATCCACTTAATATGCGAGTTTGTGCCATCGAATGATGTAATAAATATAAAAGGAGGAGCGCACAGACACTCGGATAAAGGATAAAGATGATGCCCATATGCTGATGCTGTAAATCCTTCTTCAGCTCCATCTGCAGTGTCTGTGGGAATGGGCATGGGAATCGGAATGGGAATGGAAATGGTGGTGGATGAGATCCACTTCACTTTATGATGAGTTTTCCCTGGCCGGGTGATGGATGCGTTGCATCGGCACACACACACACCATAAAGGGACCACAAAGAGATTCTCCATTAAAGTTACAGCCGCTGGACTTTAGTGGATTTTCATATTTATCCGGCTTCCGCTTTTCACATTCTCCTGACCAGATTTTAATAGTTGAGCTCAGTAAAATATTTTGCTAATGTCCTGCCTCAATGCGATTTTCCTTGTAACCTTTCCTTTCCTTTCCCTCGCTCTCTCTCCCCTAAGGCTCATTTTTGTGTTGCCTTCTAATTTGTGACATTTGCTTGGCCAATGAAATTTAAGATTTCTTTTTCCAGCTTTCTTTCCTGCTCTTTTGCCTTTTTTTTTCTCTGAGCTCGCATAATGTGTGTGTTTTTGGCCTAAATCGTCATCAACAACAATATTGTTAGGATTCCGCGAGAGTGGAACTCTCCACATATTATTGGCCCCCACGCATGCGTCTAGGAACTCTTATACGATTCTGAGAAACTCAACGAACACGAAGCCGAATGAAAGAGCCTTCGTTGCGAATAAAGTTTAGTTTATTTTGGACCATGGAACAAACAGGTCTGAAAAGGAAGCTTTTTACAGACTTGCAGGGTATAAAAGGAGGTCTTGCCTACCTTATAAATTAATTATATTATTGATCAGCAACACCAGTCGAGTCTGCTAAAAAAATAACTCCTTTTTTAATTTTTAAAATAGGTTAAATTAATAAAATGGTCACAAATTCAGAATAGTTAAATATTAAAATTAAATATGTAGATTTGTCAACACAACAACATTTATGATTTTATCTAAAATATTTGGAAGACTTCTTTTTTTCCTTCTAAAAATATTTAAATATAAAAATATCTCTTTAAAATCCATGTAATGCATATATTTTTCCTTAAAATCCTGTCTAAAATAAAATATTCGTGGAAAAATGTTAAACAAAGTATTTATTTAAATGAGCATAATTTTAAATAACTACTGATGGTTGACTTATTCTTTTTTAAAAGTTATTTTTGGCAGCTAAATTGTTTTCTTAAGTATAAAAAAATAACAGAAGTACTTTAATTTGTTTATAACGTACAAATACATAAAAAAAATGTTACACAAAATATGTGTTAGTAATATTTTTGTAATCTTAAAACCATAAAGAGAATTCGATTTTTTTTTTATTAACTAAATTATTTATTTGAATAATTTATAATCGTATTTTATAGTATATTTCTTCGTATTTCATATAAGTATTAAAATATGTTCTTTAAAATTCTTCTTTAAGAACATTAAAAATATATTTCAAAGCATAAAATGAATATTTTTGTAGCTCTTATTAGACAAGCTCTTTTTCTTGAGACGCTGAAGTTGAATATTTGTGTTTCTCATGGTTGATATAAAAAAGGTTATCATCTTAAAGTTTCCTATCTTGTGGTGGCCAGAAAAAACATCAATTTTTTGTAGGAAAATTCAACACGCTTCATAAAAATTTCAACAGACCAAACAGAGTCTGCCAGCGAGCCTGGCACTCTGCTCTCCTGCGGCTCCGCGTCCTCGCCACGTCCTTTTAGCCAAACCCCCTGGTTTTTTGCAACTTGCGCCGCTCTTGGATAGTTGGCGTTGCCATAATTTACTCAACTGTTGTCTCAGTTGCATGAAAACTGAATTTAATGCATTCGCCGAGGCACTTTTCAAGTCTGCCATCCTTCTTTTCAGCACTTTTGGGGCTGCCCGTGGATGAGAATTTCCATTCCATTCCCATCTCCATTCGTAGGAAATGACATCCATCGCAGCCCCCATATTCTCCTCCGGCAGAGCGATATACCTTTTGAATAATTTACATTTTGCGCTCCGGCATTGTCTGGAGATTTCCTTGTCGTGGCATCAGCTTTCCATCTATCCATCTTTCCGGCCATCCATCTGCCCCTTTTGCGGTTGAGAAGCTTTCGCAGTGTAGTGCAAATAAAAGTTAATTGGTAACTCAAGCACTTTCCGCTATCACAATCGGCTTACGCGCGGAAAATCAATCTGATTCCGTTATTGGTTATTAGATTTCAACTAATTTACAGTGCACTGTCAGCTTATCAATTCGGAGGCTTCAGGTTTTATAAAGGAATTATGCTTTTAGTTTGATTAAAATACAATTAGCTCCTTCCCTGTTACTGTGTTATAGTAAATGGCTTTATTACATTAATTAAGACAATTATTTAGCTCTGTATGCATACACAATTTAATGCAGGTATTCTCCCCTTTAAATACATCCTCATTCAATTCGATATATAACACCTCGGCAAAAAAAAATACTTCATATAACTTCATCACTGCTGTTCAATCAGACGCACACGGCAAAAAAACGAATACCATTCATTGGATGGATGCCAAAAAAATGCTTTCCATCAATCTTGGCCAAAGAACAACAATTGCATTCGCACAAAAAATAATGCGAGAAAACATTTCATGATCAGAATGAAGCATTGCTGAATTATTTGTTAATGAAACACGAACCAAGAGTATTGTGTTTATATTTGAATGGATTAAAAAAATAACTTATAAATTAACAGAGTCCGCAGAAACATTATTAAGCTTAAAAAAATTGGTCATAAATTATGAATTTAAAAAAACTTTCAAAGATTTACTTATTATAAAAATATTTATTAAACTTATTTATGCATCAAAAGACTAAATAATTTATGAAAATGTAAAAAGTAAAAAGGCATCACTTAGACTTTAATATTTCAATTCAACGGCATAAACAACTCTTTAAAATGTGACAACAGCCCATGAAAAGGGGATGTTTAAATTGCTTCTTTGTCACATTTCATAAATAGAACAATTTCATATGAATTATGCGAAAAATTTGCATATTTTTTGTATGCCTATCTGCCTCGCTCGCTGCCTCGTCCTGGCGGGTATTTTTGATGCTTTCGCTGCTAGGATGATGATTCAACTTGTCCTTATTGCCAATCTATATGCAAGCCTTTTTGCCATCATCATCGTCGTCGTGGCCCTGTTGGACTCTGTCCCTTTTCAGCTCAGTCTGTTTTCATTCTATATCTTTTTTTTATATATGCTTTCATTGCCCCTCCATTTTTGACTGCCAACAGTTTGGCATGCGTTTTGACTTTTAGTGCTTTTTATATTTTTTGATAAAGTGTTGCCAATTTAACCGGCAGCCATTTGCAGTGGCATATATATGTACATATACATATATATATATATACAGAGACTGAGTCAAACGCTGAGGCAGAGCAGCAGCCTTTCTGTTTGATTGCCTTGTGCCCCATTCGGGGGATTCCCCATTTTCTGCCGAGGCAGGAGGCCGCCATTTATGGTTTTTATTTTAGTTGAATGGAAAATGTGAAGGCAGTGAGGGGCTAGACTTTAAGGTCGCAGTTTGAAATACCCTCAAATAATAAGCCTTTTTGCTAGATACATATATGCTTGATATTTTATTAAACTTAAGTTTAGAGAACCAATACTGTTTAAATAATTTATAAATTTATATAAAATAATGCACAATTTGTATTGAATATTATTATTGTAAAAATAAATTAAAGTAGAAGTTAAGAATTTACAAAAACCTTTCGTTCCAAGAATAAATATTCCCCAAAAGAGTATGCAACTCAGAGAACTGCCAAAGAAATACATTGAAGGTCTAGACCGACCTCCGTTTTGGGGCATGTTTATTGTATGGCATTCAGGACCTTTTTGCGGCTTTAAGGAAATAAAAGAAAAGCGGGGTCGTATAATCAGCTATTGATAATGTGGCCAAAGCCAATAATTGACTGATACTGATACGAGTTCAAAGGAGGGTTCAACCAGAAGACAGACTTAAATACGTATAACTCATCATCCTGGCAGCGACCTCTCTCGCTCTCTGCTCCTCCTGGGGTAATCTTAATTTGTGTTTTATCATTCGTGAAATTGAAAGCGCCCGAAACAAAGTGGAAGCAACTTGGACAGGTGTAATTATACCCGGAACTTGGCAGGCTCTGCGTCAATATCTTCAATTAAACTTTCGCTTCAGCATAATTAATTTGGAATAACAGCGCAGAGAGAGGGGCGGCTGCTCGCAGGTAAGTAAGTATCTCCGGCTTACCAGGTTTCTGGCTTTAACTGGCGAGCGGCTTTAAAGTTTTGCTGACCTTTTGCCCGATGGCCTCTCCTCCGCAGATTCCTGCTGAACTGGGCTAAATCAATTTGTACGCTTTTAATTAAATTCAAATCAGCTTTTTGGGGGCGAGCATTCGTGGGAGCTGGGGCTGTTGTTGCCTGATTGGAATGTATGATATTTGATTTAATAAACGAGTGGGAGGCTAATGAGCTTGTGAGCGAGACTTGTCAATGGGACTTGTTTGTGGGATGGTCGGTAAATGAATTTAAACTTTAATATTGCTTCAGTTTCTCTACTTTCTACTTGATTTACAGGGTCTCCTGTCCTTTAAGTAGGGAAAAAACAAGCTAAGTAAATTCTACCAGAAATCAGTATAGACTTTTAACTCATAGGTAAAATTTTTAATATATGTACTTTAATTAAATTAATTTTGTGATTCAAATAAGTTTAGTTATTTGACAAATATAAATAGTAAAGTAATTCTCCCATATTTCCCATCCAAAGACATACACTACAAATTAAACATTTCGCATAAACGATGAGCAAACAAAATCGAAACAATTTATTTACAATAAACGACTGTGTTTAACAATTTTCCCAGCAAATCACTTCAGTAGCTGGGTAAATAGATCGTTATTGCTAGCCAATGCTGGCTGATTGTAAACAGGACGAAAACAGGCAGACAAAAAGCCTTAAACAAACAGCAAAACGCAACGAAACGAGGCTGCAAATGGAATTGCATGCCGTTTCCCAACAACCAAAAGTGAGAGGAACGCTGCTGGGATATGGAAAGCGGTGCGGAAAATGGGGAAGCGTAGGTGGAGGAGGATATAGGGGCCTATCTATGACGGAAATTGGAAATTTCACACTTGATGATGGTCCACAAATTGGTCAACAGCCGCACTTCGAACAAACGCCAAACACAAAACGGAGAACAACAGGCTGTCAGCCAGTGGCATTAGTTTCGTCCGCCTGCCACTAACGTGGACAAAAAGAAAATAAAATTGACGGTTTGTCAGTTGGCTACTGGATTCGGGTCCGGATTCTATATAGCCAACAGACCACATTGGTCCAGAAAAAGGTAGCCTGACATTTTGCGGTCGCTGCCGCCGATTGTGAGACATTTGGCCAGCGGCCACACAAAATCGAATAACAGTTACGTCCATGATGGCCCTAAACCAGGACTCACTTTGTCCATTGTCCCTGGTTTTGATTTCCCAATACGCTATCTCCCTTCTTTTTTTATGATTTTTGGTTTTTGTCACAATGATAGGTGCGGTTTTGGGGGCGGCATTTAATAGAATAATTGCCAGCAGTTTGATGTCATTGCGGGAAAAGATGAAAATGCGTAGGGGCTTAATGGGAAATGCTGGAAATTCTGTTTGAACGAACTACTAGTATTTTGCCAAAAAATAATCGAATGGGATCAATCAATGGTCCTCTTCTCTTCTGTATATTTCCATGAATTTAAATAAGCCTGTCTCAGACCTGTCTGCCAGTGCTTCTAAGTATATTTATATATTTTGTTTGTTTTTATATATGTCCCACCTAACCACAAAGCCCCAAAAACTCGGCTAGCTTTTCTTGTTGGCCTTCGTTTTTGTAAATAAATATTTATAGGCTTCTCAAATTGCAAGCCATGTGGGTGCAGACGTTCCCTAATTTACTTAAAATAGAATAGAGCAGGGGCCACGCTGGGCATGGTAAATTCTTTTTCAATTTTGTTTCAATTCAACATTTAAATTCAATTTAGGCGCCTGGCAGGCGCACACACAGGACACACCGAAGGGACGAGGGGCATGCATGCGGCGGCTTTAACTTAATCTGATTGTAATACGATACACTTTACAGTTTGCAGATACAAATCAGCACCCACATCTCAGCTGGCATCCCTCTGAGTCCCCGCCCGCATCCCTGTAGTCCTGTATCCTTTGCATCCCACACACACACACACAGGCAAGCTCAGACTGGCGAGGTCCTTCCATCAACACAGCTGTTGCTTCCATTGTTGTTGTTGCTCCACAGCTTGTGGGGGGTTTCGAGGATTCGCGCGTACAAATCAAATAAATTATCTGAGGATTTACAGTAATAAAGTAGTAGATAAACCAAACCAAGCTGAAGCGCCAGCAGAGAACAAGTACTGCACTGGGAGAAAAATATATAAAAAGAAATTAATTTATATAATAAATGGTAATCTAGGTCTTAGAAAAGGCTATCAAAAGACCATCTTCATTTCATATTATAAACATGCTTTGATTTAAAGGTTAAAAATTATACAAATTTACTATCAAGAATAATATACTAAACGATTTATATTTATTATACCATTTTTTTATTGATTAAATGTTCCTAAGGCTTATAATTATCTGTTTTAACCAATTATTTTCATTGAAATCTTATTAACCTTTAATTATTTCCAAAAAAATGTCTTAAACCTTAATTGAACTTTACTTTTTTTACAAATTCCCTTTCCTAAGTGTAAGAGTAGAGCCCCTTGAGGTCCTGGCAAATAGAAATTCAGTTCAGGGTTCACTAAGCTCACAATGACTTGTTAATGGGTTGGGGAGAAGTGTTGTGTGGGAATCCCGATAACATCATTTGATTCGCTTACCCAATAATTCCTTTACTTCCCGTAAAAACCTTCTTATCAAACCCTGTCCAGCAGTGTCAATGGGTCTGGGAAAGAATAACCCCCAACTCTGTTAAAATAAAGAACGGCAAAAAACTCATCTTCATTTCGGGCAACTTAATGACAATGACCCACAAGTGATGGCTGTAAGAGGTGTGGGGACAGAGCCACCCCACCGAGTTAGACGATGTCTGGCATCAAATGTCTTTATCTTTGCGCCGCTTAAAGTCAAATACAGCCACTCAGAGAGTCAACAAACGTGTTTGGCAGCCAGGACGAAAAGGACGAGCTTAGAAGAGAATGTAAATGCCGTAATGGAGATTGTGTTTGGGAAATAACCGCGCTGCGTCAACAGTATTTATTTTATTGACATTCCGCCTGGCGACAGACAATGAAAGGCTATTTTCTGTTTCGAGTTTGTTTGTGTTTTCTCTATTTTTTTGTTTTTTTTTTTCTGGCGACAAACCAACCTGACAAAGTCGAAAAGAGAGCCGGGGTTTTCCAAGCGAAAATGAGCGCGTAAAAGTTTATGAGCCGGGCATCATCGTCATCAGCATCGTCATCATCATCATCATCACGGTGGCCATCGTGATCCTGGCAAAGAGCATCAAGTGATTTCGCCATCAAAAAGTTTTCAACTTGCATTAGAGGGAACTTAAAAAGGCAGCCAGCTCCCCGGTGACCATGGCCAAAACCGAAACCAGGACCAAAGAGATTAAAACAAACGAATGCCGCTCAAACGGCGGCCAACTTGTCAAAGTCAATGCCAGGCAGGCACTTGGAGTTTGAGGACTAAATAATACAATGCTCGTAGCTTCTGCAGGACCAATGATAGCCGCCAGCTCCCAGGACACTTCAGCGTTGCAGACTGGGAATCAGAAATGAATGGCATTTGTTATGGCCAACCTCCTGGGAAGCTTGAATCCGTCTTAAAGAAGGCATACAATTTGCAAGGCTTAATCAAAGCTGGAACACTAGTGACTACGAAATAGGATTAAAATTAATGCATTGAGGCGGTTACCCAACTTGGGAATGAATTGTGTGCCCTAAAAGGATAGAAAAATATGGGAAGTATACTACAGTTTATAATATTTATTTATACTTTAATTAAAGCTTTTAAGTTTTATTAGTATCTAAGTTTTGTTATTTTGGGGGGGTTTTTTTTACCATATATAAAGGTTTCTTGCGTTCGTTTTAAAATAGTTTTCAGGCTACTTTTAAATTGTTGTTTTTCTCCTCTCCATTTTGTCTTAACTCGTCTTTAATTCATGTGCTTAGAGAAACTGTATTGCTTTTATTTATGCAATCAAGGTTTTATGACAACAAATAAAGCACTCGAATGAAAAGCAAAGCTAGTTTTTCTATACAACAATAAATCCTCAAACTGAAGAAGAAAAATATTTTGAATAAAATCTAAGATTAGAAGAATAAGAAATGCTGTCAGAATAATTTGTAAGAACATCAAACTGGAAGTTATTTACGCACAACCAGATTTTGTCGCCTGCAGTCCTGTTTTGGCCAGTTTATTTTACTTGCTGTGTGTGCGTGTGCATCTGGCTTATGTATATTTCATGGAATATCCTGTTGAATATTTAAATTTGTGTACACAATTTCCGTAGCCAATGGCTTTGACAATGGAATCATTAGGACAAGATAACCGAAAGTTACCACCCAAACGAGAGATAAGGATGCCTGAGCGAGCTTCCTTCTGGCCAGAAGGTTGTTGGCCTGGCCGATTGCACTGCTTTTCAGTTTAGTAGCTTGCCCCTTAATTGCAATTTCGGTTCAGTGGAACATAATTTATCAGGCAACAGGCAGTCGTCGTTGGTCGTCAGAGGCACGCCGCAACAAATTGACAATTAAATAGACAGACCAACGAGCAGTGCCGGGCGGCGTGGCGAGAAAACTTGATTAAAATTTGCCAGGACAACGGGGTAGCGAAGGTCGCTAGTCCAGGACTGGCTTCCTGGCCAGTCACGTGCGTCAGAGGCAGCTGTTGCACACTGTGGTCATCCCTCCACAGCCAGTCATCCCTTGCCCCCTGCCCTTCGAATGGGAGCCAATATATACGGCAGTCCCGACTTGGCCCCGTACGTGACCAACTGCAAAGCTGTCAAAAGTTGTGAAAATTAAAAAATAAAGTCCAACAAATATGCGCCAAGGAGGAGGAGAAGAAAATCCTCATCTCAGCCATAGGATTATGTCTTTCTAACTTAAAGAATTTTAAGTTACATATGAAGTTCACAATAAAGTAGGAAAAAAAAATACTTTTTACTTATAAATTTTAAAGATGCTACTTATCAAATCTTGGGTTTATTAAGTAGCTTCTTTGTGTATTATAAATACAATAAAATAACGAAGTTAGTAAATGAAATTATCAAGTAAATTAGGTTTCCAAGGTTTGCTCTATAAAAACGTAATAATATCTTTCGAAAATATACGATATGAATCCACTCGAATTTCCAGAAATAAAATGCTAATAATAAAACCCGAAATGCCATTCATAAAGTTGTCACTCGTGGTGGCTGCAGGGCAATGAAATCATTCTTGGTCCCGCTCGGCACTCCGCTGTTTCCTCTTAAATTGTGGCTGCTGGCTGACATTTCGCCCCGACCACAATGTCCGGATAAAAACTGCAATGATGTCATTGCCCTTCGCACCGCATAACACCCTGAAATGGGTGGAGTACAACAAAAAATGGGAAACAAAAAAGTGGACAGCAAGTTTCAGCGCTCTTGTTGTCACAGCAGCCACATCAATGGGTCCCCGTTCCCCATCGCACACACAACACTGCAACATTTTTAGAAATGCCAAAAACAGAGGCACACACTCAGACGCACTCGATGTGAGTGTGTTACCCCTTCGCTGGTGTCATGCAGCCATCAAAGTCCGTTCGCGAACAATGTACGATGTAATTTTTATGCAACAAACACAAATTTCTCTGGGGTGCACTATGTAAAACTGACAGATGAGTCCTTCTGCCATCAGGCTTCCCTTGGTAACTAAAAAAGGAAAATATAGGAAAAGCGAACCGCATGCAAATCTCCGATATATTCCCTCCAAGTGTGTGGTGCTGGTGGCCCCGAAAATGTTAAGCTGTAATTTGCGGGAGAAACTGTTTACAACTAAAACAAAAAAAAAATAAATAAAGAAAATGGGGAAAAATAGTTCACACAAAAAACTAACTTTGGAAAGTTGAACTACAACTGGAATTGCAAAGGGAACGCTCAGATTTTGTAATGATATTCGTTGTTGATGAACTTTGACATGTTTGAATAGACGGGGGACTGCGCAAGGGTCGAATATTTGAATATTTGAATATATGAGGATGTAAGTTTGCTTAAAAAGAGTTGAAATTAAAGAGAGTTTCATTAAGAAGAAATAAGTAGATTAAAGGATATAAATCTGAATGATTTAAAGGAGCTTCTTAACTAGTTTACAGATTTTTATTAGTATTTTTAACATTTCCTTAAATGTGTTTTAATTTTCTTTCATATCAAGCTTAAAAGTTAAAATTTAATTAAACCATTTTCTACAACTTTACCCATTACATGCTCATTAACGCCTCTTTACACCTCCTTTAAGTTCCAACCAAAGTCGTACGTACACATGTTAAGATTTTCCCAGAAAAAAAAGAATGTAAGACCTTTGCTAAGATTTCAGCGAAAACTCCCACAAAATGCTAACCAAAGAAGAAACTTCCGGCAAAAAAGATTTCTATCAGCCCGCCTGCCACGTCCCTCCTTTCCCCCGCCCGCATCCTCACTTCATTGAGTGCTGGCGAAAGCTAACCAAAGTGTTGCACTTACTGCATTTAAATGAAATTAAACATATTTCCTGCAGCGACAAAGCCAGAGACAGCGGGCACAGAATTAATTTGTTGAATGCATTCTCAAAGGACCAGAGGCGTATGAGGGGGTCCTGCCGCGTACGGGCATTTGTAAGATGAAAGTTTTGCGCTCGAAGCTTATCTTAAGTGTGCTCCACGCTTTTGCACTCAACTATTTTTGCAATGCGGATGCGAGAGTCGGCTGTAGGCAAAACTTTGCCGACAAATGTGGTTTCCTCTGCTGTATCCTCCCTCTGTCTCTCTATTCAGCGCCCTATATATATATTTGTGTATATGTATAAATGCGGCTGTAAGTGGCGTCTGAATCTCTGTCTCGCCATGGCATAATTTTCGCGCTTTTGTGCGCATAATTTAAATGACTTTTGAAAAGTTTCTCGAGTGCCGCAAAGCAGGCATTTCAGATAAGAGTGCAAGGTGTCTCCGGCCCCCAGAATCTCCCAGAACCCAGAACCCAGAACCTTCCCCTTCATCCGCCAGCCGTGTAATTATGATAATGTTAGTGTGCCCAAGTGGTTACCCCGCCGATGTGTGAGGAACCTCAGAAATGTTATGGAAATATTGCGTATACGCAGTGGGGTACGCCACTGAAACGTTTTGTCATTCCTCGGTGATGAGCGTTCGTTAGGTACCTTTTTTAAGTAGCTTAACTGGCTAGAAAATTAGTGTTGATGTTTCAAAATATTATTTTTTATTGTAGGATACATTTTGTGGCCTTTCGGTATTTGTTAAGACAAGGTTTTCGAAGAGTAAAACATCCTAAAAGTACCAACAACCAGAAATATCTTTAAAAATTTGTATTTATAATTTGTACCTTCACTTAATACCTTTCTTTTATGTACTTTTTCCCTCCAAATGAGTACCATCACAGATCCTTTTAGGTTCCCGTAGACTTTTTGTAGGTGCGTGTCGAGGTTAATTGCTAAACGTCAACGCTCAAGCTGCTGAAATCTATGCAAATAACATTAAATTATTAAACATTTTTTAAGTGGGGGGCCCTCTGAAAGTATTTAGCATATTTTGTGTGAAATTTGTTTGCGTGACTCAAACAATTAGTAGACGCACACCGAGGTTTTGGCGGTATGCCGCCTCTGCACAGAGCCAAATAAATTCTTGTTCCCTGCTAAATAAATAGAATATTTTGCAAAATATTATTGAAAACTCTTAGAGGTTTTCTGGCAGTGTACATATGGGTGTGTGTGTGGTGTTCTTGTAAATAAGCGCGCTCATTAACGTTGTTTGCTTTTTTTCGGCTGCGGCGAAACCCAATGGCCGAATGTCAAACCCCGAAAAACAGGAAATTTGCATAAATACCAAGCCAAAACCAAAGCCAACAACATTGGGCATTCGCCCATGTAATTGAGAGCTAAAATTAAATGCAAATGGTTTAATGAAACAACAGTTATTTATGTTCATTTACTTTGTTTGTTTTGTTCGGTTCGCTTTTTTGTGGTATCAATCAACCTAAAGTTTTATTATTTAATTATTATCGCATAATTATATAACTGCTTACAATTTAATTCCGTCAATCTTAAATGCAAATTTGTTTTATTTAGCTTATGGCCCTTTTCATGTTTTGTTTTGAGATTGTTTATTTTACAATAGTAAAGCGTTTATAACTCAGCTCAATGTCTATAACTTTTGGAACAAAATTATTAAGGAATAAATCCAGAAACTTAAATTTTGTTATACCTGTAAATTGTCTTATAACAAAAACTTATAATTAAATAAGTGAGCTTGTTTTTAAAATAAAAATCACATAAATAATCAAGAAGACCAACGCATCAATGTAATTTATATATTTTTATTTAAATTACGTCTCTCTTACAGTTTTTTACACAATGCCAACTTTTTGTTAGGAAAACACATCCGTTCTTATTATTTTTATTCGCACAAAAAGCTTTAAACATATTTTATATTATCCATTTGATGTTCAGCTAAGTTTTCAAATACAGGCAACAAACAATATAATTACTTCGTAGAGGCTATATAATGAATATATATATTTGTGTATTTATAATTATTGTTTTACTTGCTTAATTATGTAGGTCCTAGTTATACGAACTTTACAATAATAATTCCTATTCGCTTCGTTTAGTGTTTTTCGTTTTTCAAGAGGACTTGGCTAATGTAATTTGAATTATTTACTGGCTGATTTAATTCTGGTTGTATAAAATGCTGAGTGTTTGATGTTTTAATTATACTTTTTCCATATTTACACGCAACTGAAGGGGTCAACATTTATTTACAGATATATATTTGGTTGCCTGACCTCCCCGAAAAGGATTTATTTACACAAACAAAAATGCAAGTTGAAATTTTAATTAGAGCAATTTACTAATTAAAATTAAATGTGCGGTTAAATTTGGGAAACTCCTGCTAAAGTGGCACTTTGTTATTCAAGCAATTTAAATAAATGAAAATTATAAATTTAAGGACAGATAAATCTCCGCCAGCTGCAAAATCTACGACTCCCAGGGGCGGCAGATAGTGGGATATATCCTTGGCCTGCCATCTTTCCAGCTGCATTTATAATGCTTAATTAGCTGCATTGTTCGAGTTAACTGCACGGGCGACCTTATTTCAACCCGAAGGCAGAAGGGGGAATTAAATAAAATACATTAATTTTGTTATTGTGGAACCGTCGACACATCCGGGCGCAGTGCACAATGTTGATTATCAATATTTTCCGCGCTGAATGTGCTTTTCTCCTTTTTGGCATTAACAACGTTAATAAACGAAAGGGTCCTGGCGGAGAAAGGCAATTTCGCATGCGGTTTTCCATCGTTCATTATGTTTATATGTCAATGCAAACTTTATGCAACACAAGTTGAATTATTAAAATCGTGCAGCGACGTCGGGAGAGGCATAAATGCAGTAAATTGGCCTGCCTTTAACCTGCAGCCGGGGTGCTTATATATATATATATACATGAACCTACATATATGCAAATGTGTCATATATCTTCTGGCCTTAATGTCATTTTTCTTTGCCTCGTCGATAGTCTGTCTCCTCTCCCTGTCCTGTCCCGTCTCGCTCGCTCCTTGGGCTGCCCGGCATGAGTTATGGCCAATAAATTGGACATGTTAACTGTGTGTCATTGTGCGGGGCCAGGAGACCGCAGGCCACGCAATTTTATGCTGAAATTAATTGCAAGTATTTCGCACGGAGAGGCCGGAGAGGAGCTCCGAGCGAGGAGCCATCCAGGGGATGGATACATGCGAAAGGTGAAGCCCAGCAGACAGGACACATGGCAACGGGTCGTATGAGTAATAATATAATTAGCATGCACATTTATTAAAAAGTGATGGAAGCGCACAAAAAGCTGACGATGACGAGACGGCAAGCCGGGAAACTGGAATCGAGGCATTGCAAATTATTATTGCAAATTTTTGCTTAAAACCCAGAACCAACAGCAGCAGCAGCATCGAACGAAACTGTGTTAAAATGAATGACATTTTTAAGGCGTTTCGATGCCGCCATGACAGGCCGTCGACTTTTTCTTTCATTAAATAAATTGGAATTTTTTTTGCTGCCAGCACGAAAAAGGGGTTGTGAAAAGTTTGTCACGGATTGAACGAAGAAATCCGCTTGACTTCAGCGGTGGGGTTGACTTATGAATTTCTTTTAATTGCAGCTTTGCAGCTTTTAATATTTATAATTGCAGTGCAGCGGATAGAAAATTAATTATAAATAAATTTAGTACATAGAAATAGTTAAGAATGTATTGAAAATATTTACCTCAACTGAAAGATAAACGTTTAAATATTTTAAAATAAAAAATGGTTGAGGAAATAATATACATTTTGTTTTTCTTTAAAGCGATATGAATGTTGGATATGTTTTAATTTGAAACATAAGTTTGTTGATACTCGAGAGGGTTTGTGATATGTTTTTAAGGGATATATAATCAAAGGCTTCCAAAGCTAACTTAAAAAATATTTAAATCAATAGAAAGTCCTCTTCAAAGCTTGGCTTTTCGGGTGAAAATTTTAATTTGTAAGCCATATATTTTACAATTAATTGTTTAACTCTCAGCACATCCTTCGTTTGTGGATGAATGATTTATCTTAATTGTACAATTTTATAAATTCTATACATACAATGAGCATTTTATTGTTTTGCGAAATACATTTCCGTTTTGGTTTTCCTTTTATATAATTTTACAAATTCCTATAGCTTTGAAGTGAGCCAAGTTTGAAGCATTTTCTTTTTGTTTCTTTCGTTTATTTATATTATTGGTTTTTGATATACTTTCAGCTATGTAATATGTTGATGTACCTAAACTAAGACCCGCCCCGTTTCTATGACCCCCTTTGGCTGCATTTTGGAAATGCTTATTGAGTAACTCGAGCGATTTATTGATTTCAGAGCTGGGCCAGATAGATTCCAGAGCCCAGGAGCAGCGAGCAGCTGAGCAGCGCTCTATGAAGCATCGGGGCAGCTGTAGAAAATATGATTTATATAGGGATTGTTTGGAGGGGGGGAGGACTTAAGAACTACTCTCTGGGACACTTACCCACTGACGAGGCATACTGATTCGGTGGTCGATCCGCGTCGAACGTGCTCTTCCCTGTCGCCAGGGAGCCCTTGGTGCCCAAGGAGGACAGGCTGTTGCCCGCCGCTCCGCCTGGCAGGGCAGAGGTCTGCATCGAGGTTGAGGACGAGGCCGCCGAGGAGCTGGCCCCAATACCAGAGGACGAGGATGAGGCTGAGCCGGGATATAAATCGTTCTTCATGGCATATCCCACATCCGTTTGCAGGGCCTTCGTTGTGTCGTTGCGTGATGAGGGTATGATATTGTCTGCAGATTAAGTGTATAATGATATATATTAATACGTGAGTGTACAGTGGCCAAAAAGTTCAAGTGTGATGAGAGTTTAACCCAAGAAAACCGCTTGAATTTAACCCTTGCTTGGCTGTTTACTGTTTGCTCATTTGTGGGTCACAATTGACTAGCAAAAGTTGTGGATTCTTAAACAAAACTTAACCCTAGTCTGACATGGTTTTCAAGTTAAATTGCGTGGAAATCTTGGCTGCGATACAAAAAATTTATTTCGCCCACACACTTGTGCATCAACACACTACACACAGGACACAGGACACACACCCGGGCACACACAAACAATAACATCCTTTGTTGGCTGACTCCTGGATTAGGTTCCGTTGCATTGCTCGCGCGCTGCTTTGCCAGTCACTTTAAATAAAATATGTTTGGTCTTTTGCTCCGCTCTCCAGCTCCAGCTTCAGCTACCGGGCTCAGCGTCTGCGGCAGTGTTTCAAATGTGTTTCCAACCTAATGCCCCCGAAAATCCTCCTCCGTCGCAAGGCATAATCCCCAGCATATTGCTTTGCCCACAGCCAGCACACGGACATGGGAGCGGAAAAAGGACACCGGCCCGGACGCGGACAGAGACTTGAAAGAGTGTGTACTTTTCTGCTCGACTTGAATTTCAACAAGAGTTTGCGAAAAAATTAGCACTGAAAAATATTTAATTTAAATTTTAAAATAAAATTTTTTAATTTGTAAATATTCATTTGTTACATATTGAAACAGAATATTCTGTTTTATATAAATAATAAAGTAACCTTAATAATGGTTATCTACTTAAATAAATAAACAAGACTGAAGATTACCTTTTTTCTGAGTGTGAGTGGCGAGAAGTGGAAAACCCCGTCGCTGAAATAGTCAAAAGTGCTTTACTTTATCTCTTTGTGGGCGTGTCTCCACCCCCCAGCCACTCCCCCTTTCTCCACCTAGCCCGTGCATATTCCAGCCATACATTCCCCCTGCGCCTTCCTGTTTTTGTGGATCTGTCTGGCTTAGCTGCTACTTTCGCAGTTTTGTTTGTGGCTCGCCGTATCCTGTATCCTTCCTATGTCCTATGTGTGTGTATGTGTGTGGTGTGACTTTCACGCTCAACACTGAATGTGTTAAGCACAAATACGAAACATTCTGTGCATTTCCCCAGCCCGAAAAACCCACTGGAAACCCCCAGCATCACCGGGAACCGACTGATACTATACTTACTCTCCCTGGACTCGACGGTGGTGTGGGTAACCTGCTTGGATGGCGTGGAGGGCAAAGGTATTTCTGCAAATGGAATTGAATAACATTGCATAATTAATAATTAGAAAGGCATACGGAACAGCGAATGGAAAGTATAAAATTATATAAAATGGTTTTTCATTACATTATGTGGGTGGAATTTATGTGGGTTTGCTGCCCATTGGTTTACTATGTCAAGTGGTAAGGTCAAAAATGTACGCACTTGTCGGCAGCGTCCGTGTGTGTTTATAAATAAAACAAATTTTACTTTTAGTTAAAGGCTAGGCTTTCAGCCACAACACACACATAAGCCGGGGCAGCTTAGCCAACTGAAGTCGTGGTAATTACCAGAAGGTCAACTATGGAAATTAGACTTTTTAGCGTTGTTTTAATAAACTGAAAAGGGGAATAATGACTTGAAGAAATTATAAAACTTTATAAAAATGCTTAAATTTATTTAAAAACCAAATGAATTAAATACATTTCAAAAGAACAATAAATAAATAAACAGCAATTGATATCCTTTAAAAAAAAACTAAAGCTTCTGTAATTAAACTTTAACATTTTACCATTTAATCAAAAAACAAAAGACTACGATTACAACTGAAAATAACCCAAGGTTCAGTGAATGTTTCGATGACCTTTAGCACACGATAGATCCTTAGCATTTGCCATCTGCACAACAACCTGGAGGGAGCAACTTGTAAACAGGACAAGAAGCCCGAAACATACAGGCAAAGTGCATAAAAAATAAATAAATAAATGGAGCTATCTTTAGTCCTACGGCTAGCAGACGATACAAAGTCAAACAATTCCGAAATTCACCTTTATTTTCCGTTTACGTTTATGGTGAATGTGTCTCCGTGCTGCTCCAGCTGCTGCGGGGGATGATGATACGGCCGGAGGGGCGTGGAAAATAGGGGCTAGTATGAGAGGACTAGAGGAGAGGCTAGGAGCCAAATACAGGGCAGATAGGGCCAGACACAGCAGCCACCGACGCTCGTTTAGTTTTACGCTCCGGAGGACAGCGTATAGTGCATGTACGGAGGCGATGGCGAAGGAGATGGAGGAGGGCCGGATGGTGGATTCCGGGTCTATAGGTAAAAGCTTTTGGCAAAATTGTGCCACAAAGGGCGCACGATATTGCATTGCTCCGGGTGTCTGTGTGTAGGGTCCTTGTTTGTGCATATGTGTGTGTGTGTTTGCTGTAACTAGTGCACTTAAGCTACCAATACAAATGCACTCACCGTAAACACGTATGGAGCCTTCCGTTTCCCCCAGCGAATTCTTCGAGATGCATCGATAGTTGCCAAAGTCACCATATTGCAGGTTTCTTATCGTCAGCTTCATGTGGGCACTGCAAAGGATACGTTACTGGTTAAGCTTCAGGATATTCACATATATGTACATATAGAAATATATGTATGGCAACCTTTTGGCGGCTTGTCTTCAGCTTTTCGGGGGCGAAAACATTTGCACTTGCACCTGACCCCCAAAAGGCAAGTGCAAATGCCTGATAAATATTTAACAACACAATTTTGGATGTTGTATTTTGTTTAAGTTTATTTTGTTTTTAGCTTCCCTGTTATCCCAGTTATCCTTGTTTTTTGTTTTCTTTACAAATGTGACTTACCGATAGGAGTTCTCTGTGTAGTCCGTTTTATATTTCTTGCTCGGCAATACCATCACCGAGTTGTATACCCAATAGATGATGGCCCTGCAGGTTGGAAACGTTTCAGCATTTCGAGTTAAACTCAAATCGAATGTAAACGAAAATTTGTTTCAACACACACACTCGGGCAAAAGAAAACTAATCAAATTCTCAAATGAAAGTAAATATTTTAACAAAATCAAAGAGAAATCCAATGAGCAAAATTTAACAGAGACACACATTCATACATACGTTATGGGGAAGGAAAAAAAGGCAGCACAACTAACTGCAATCAGGTGCAATGTAAAATTTGTTAAATCCAATAAAAATAGAAGGGGAAATTGGACCCGGGATTGCACCTGCTTGAAATACACGTCTCAAAATGCTAATAAAATTATGAAAACTATTATAAAAGACTTTTCCTACTCGATAATAATTTTAAACACTATAAACCACTTAAAATAATAAATAAAAATATGTAAAATAAATAATTCTATTGGTAAATTTATCAAAGATTTATAATCCGCCCTAATAAATAAGTTTTCCCTTTAACGAAACAATTTTAAACTTAAATAAATGTGTTTAAATTGATAATAATAATTAAATACATTAAAATATTTATAAATCTTCTTAAATAAATAAATGTTTCCTTTGAATAATAAGTTACAATCTTAAATAATTTCACTTTAAACAAAAATCACAAAATAAGCAAGTCGCATACAGGCAGCCCTTAAATGTATGCTACAAAAAATTGCTCAGCAAAAATAAGGAAATTTAGTAAACGGAAATGGCAATAGACTCACTTGGGATGCGCCTCCGTGTGGCAATCGATGGTTACATCTGTGCCGGATGGAGCGCCAACAAGTTGGTTCGGCACCCAAATCATGGGCGAGACTGCGGATGGGGAGCAGAACAAGAGGTTGATAGGGAACGTTAGCAAATGTAAATGGCACCTGGGGGAGAACGTTCAGGTGTCGTTGCAAAGCACGCATAAGCGGCAGCATTACGCCTGTTCAACGTTTTCTGGGTCCGTCTGTCTGTCATTTTTGTTAGT
Organism: Drosophila mayri; assembly: GCA_008042485.1. NCBI lineage: Eukaryota > Metazoa > Arthropoda > Insecta > Diptera > Drosophilidae > Drosophila > Drosophila mayri. Next base: position 19,972 of record VNJN01007738.1, read on the forward strand.
TTTCTTTCTATATTTTCTTTTTTTGCCCAGCTTAAAATGAAAGTGCAGTGACTAAGCTGGAAAACTCAGACGCAGAGACTCGTACAGCTATTATATATGTATGTATACTATCACTAGAGCAATATACAATATGGCTAAGACAACACGTCAGCATAAACGAGGGCGGGGTGGGGGGGTGGTGCAGAAAAAATTAAGTTTAGCCGGAAGTACGTGCTGTGGATGGGTTTGTCACTTTAGTCTTTTTCCAACCCATGGAATGAAAGAGTTTTCCAAGGAGAAAAGGCAATTTGTTTCGTGAATGCCTTTAAAACACATCAATTCCTACGATTTATTAATAAAAATATTTAAAAATGTATCTTTTATTTAAATATAACAAGCCTAAGTTTTTATTAAATATTCTATTAGTTTTAAGTTTAAAATTCCTTTGTTTTTATTTTTGGTATTTGAATAATTCTTCACAGAATTGCAGGAAAAACTTTATTGTTATAATCAAAGGTTTATTTCTATTTGATAACATTAATAATAAATAATAAAATATTGTTTGAATTAAAAGCAATTCCCGCTTTATCTTTTAGTATATAGCTTTAGGTTTTCCCTCTAAAACTAAACCCCACTTCCCCGTGCCTTAACCCTAATCGTTCAACATCAGTCTTTGTCTCTGTGCGCTTTCCAATATATTAAGCCTTCCATCTCACTTAACACAGAATATATATTGGTCTGTGCTATTTTTTCAAGTCAACCTCAACGAAACTGTATATTAGGTTGCGCATTTGCAGCCAGCAAAACCCAACTCTAAACATGAAACCGAAACCGAATCCCCAGCAACAAAATTGAAAGGACCTGCGAGCTTGTTGGAAATTTTAAACGCTCCTGACAATGCCTACTACACCTGCAATTCGAGGCTGGCTCGGCTCCAGGATGACTCCGCCCCCTGGCACCGCCCTCACCCCCTCTGTTCAGCCACGCACAAAACCGTTCATAATAAAATAGAGAGAAAAACACACATACACTGTGCGGCGGTACAGAAAAACGCCGTCAAAGTCATACGTGCAGCGCCGGCAAGTGACTTTATTGCAGGTACGTGACGTGAATTATTGTCAAGGGGGGTGGGGGCAGGGGCGTAGTCAAAGGTAGTTAGGAGTTAGAGGGGGGTAGAGCGCCAGGCTGGCTGAAACTCGTTAGGATTAACAAGCGTTTACTGGCGCACGGCGTGCAATGGAAGCGTAACTTTTACGTCCAGGACACGGTATCTCTCTAACTAAAAGTCACTGAGAAAAATATTTACTATTAACGAAATATATTTTCCTACAAATTTTTCTATGTTTTATAAAATAAAATGATTCATTTAATAATCATTTTCACCTTTAAACATAGAAAATTTATTTATTTTTAAAAGGCATGGAAATGGATCTTTTATATTTATCTAGGAATGGAGTTATTATTTAAAAAACTATTGAGTTTATTTATTATTTATTAATTTTGGAGCCTCAAAAATTTAGGTTAAACCTATTCAGTAATGTTAAGCTGGCATAATCTATAATTAATACAGTAAAAAGTTATACGAAGATAATGAGAAAATCTACCCAGAAAAACAAATTTAAATACCATTTAAATGTACTAAATTTTTCTTGTATCTGAATATAGTTTTATTAGTTTATCTACCACTTTTCGGCCAGTGTATTCTATACACATATTCCTTGTTATATATCAGCTGCATTAGATGGCGGCAGCTTAGCTGCGTTTGTCACTCATTGCCAGAGCAACGAGCGTGCAGTTAAATTGATGAGCACCAGGTAGCAACATCAGCTTCACCAAGGAATATGGCAGGCAGGCTCAATGGATGGCTGCTAGTGTGCTCTGCCAGCATAGATGGGCAGATGGATGGCTGCCTGGCTGGATGAATGGCCTCCTCGCGTTCCGGTAAGTGCGCGCGCGTGTTTCAACTAAACTGACAAAAGCGTTCCCCACTTCGGTCTAATATAATACGCAGCACTCTCCACAGACTCCCAAACGTACTCCGTCCCAAATTGCCCCACATTTGGAATAGTTTTCATTCCTCATTTCTGGCATCGAATACTTACATTCCACGTCGAGAATGATCCGTTTGGACACCGAGGGCGGCACTCCATTGGTGGCAATGCACAGATAGGCGCCCATTTCGTTGCGACTCACTTTGGTCAGTGGCAGGACATCGCCATCGTACACAAGAACTGGTATTGGCATTGGTATTTATATCAACGATGCAGGTGAATGTCCGGGACATGAAAATAAAAGTGCCAAGAGCAAAGGGAATTTCCAAATGAAAACGTCACCATCCAAAAGCAATATACAGAGAGGGGAAAATATATATTAACTTGGTCATAAATATTTTATATTGATTTTAAGTTATTAACCATTGAAAGAAAGCCTTTAAATATATATTATTATATCCCCATGTCTTCCCTTTTCCCTCTTACCTTTCTTCTTTTTCTCAACGGCAATTTCCTCGCCATCTTCGCGTCGCCAAATTATTTTCGGTGACGGAAATCCATCGGCTCGGCATGTCATGTTGATATTTTGATTTTCACGCACAGCCACCGAGGACGGTGTGCTCTCGATGTCCAGTATGTTGGGGGGCACTGCCAAAAATATCAATTACCCGGGAATCAGGGAATCAAAGGATGATACTTACCCACAACCTGTAGGTAGCCAACTTGGCTAATCATGGGATTTGTATTAACCTGGCACATGTAGTAGCCGCGATCGTCCTGATGGGCCTGGTTCACGTGCAGCAGCCACGTATTGTCCGTGTAGGTGATGCTATAGCGCGGTATCCTTGATATTACATGTCGGTGGATGGTCAGAATCATTTGCCGGTCGATGTGGATCCAGGCCACCTGCGAGTAACAGGCAATTTCGAAAATCGATTCGCATCATTCGGTCAATTTCCAGCTAATGTCGCCTGTCCCCACAGGGTCTCTCTCTCTCTCTTTAAAGATCTAACAACAGTCAACACACAAACACACACAGTCCAGCTCGGGCCCAGTTCCCTGCTAAACGCATGTGTGTGTGTAGGTCCTGCCATTATAAATGAACGTCATGTTGTGACGCAGGACCAAGGATAAAGACAGCCTGACAGCTGTTTCCGCATTTTTAATACACTTTTTTTGCGCCTTTGCTATTCGCACTTTCTTTGGACTTCGTTTTTGCCTTTGCGTGTGACAAGCAGAAGATATGGTACACAGGGAGAAATTTCATAAAAAATATATTTATTTTAATCTAATATACTACGAAGTTGCTTACAACTTTACAAGTCTTTCAAAGCAATTCTTTCTGTGTTTTTTAAACTCCTTAATTATATTTAGTGTTTTATTTCCTCCGTCAAATAATTATTCCCTGCTCTTTTTCTCTGTATGCATCCAGAGAAGGATTGCAAGGATTTCCCCAGCCTTGGGTCAGCTGCAAACTTTTCAAATTTACCCTCAGCCCAAGGACTGACAGCAATGAGTTTCTCGCCTTTCTGCCCCGGTTTTTCTACCAACTTTCCCTTATGTCCTTATGCCAGGCCAATGTTGACAAAAGTCCAATAAGAGCAAGGAGCAGGACTCTTGTGCTAGTCCCGGGTACAGTGTTTTATATGAAGTTGATATGGCGAGTAAATATTTGTGATTTGTTATGAGCTCGCTGTGTGCGCTAGCCAGCCAGCCAGCAGCTGAGGGAGATAAATGATAAGTGATTTTCTAGCCATTTTGTTTGGTCACAGGACTCTGGAGAGTATCCTTAGCTTATTGTGGATTAGTTGCATATATGCAGTTCATAAATTGTTGCTGCGGGCAAAGGCAAACAATACGTCGACTTGCTAATGACAGCTGAAAGTCATCGGAGGACAGAATGCAGAATCTCCATTGATTTGGGGGCCATATTTCGATGGGCCTCTTTATCTTCGACTGCCGATTGAGTGGCCCAAAAGTCTGTTTGCTCTGCCTGTCAGTCAGTCAGTCTGCTGTCGCCTCAGTCCTTGTGCAATTTGTGAAATTGATTTTTGACAGTGTCCGTCTCGGTTACCAACTCCTTCATCAAGTGGCCGTTGTTCGACCATTGCGTTCAGTTTACGCACGATTTATGACAGTCCGCCTTCCCCTTTGTTTGGGTGAGTTTACCCCCCAACTCTTTGGGGGCGTTTTCCCTTGCCGGAATTTTCCCCACACCCATTTTCTCACCTTATAGCCACCCAAATGCTCCACAACGCAGGGCAGATTGGCATCTCGGCCGACGGCAACGGTAACGTTTGGTATCGGCTGGGCGAAGCGTGGCTCATCCATCATGACTGCAAATGGAAAGTGCCAGGGAAAGTCGGTTAGTTAATGAGTGAAAAGGTGGGAAATAGAGAGGGATAATTCTATGCCAGAGCATGAAGAGAAGAAGCTTTGATGAACTTCTCTGGGCGGCTTAGATAGTTCTCGAATTACGATTCTTTAGAGGTTTTAGGTTTTCGGGGAATTATTACCCCTAAATTTCCGAATATATAATATATTTATTTATTTATCTTACTTTTAAATTTACATACTTTAAATTTAATTGTTGTATAACATAATTCCTTTCCGGTTTCTATGGAAATTTTCTCACAAATGTAGTTTCGTGGAAAACTCTTGAAACTCTGTATGAATAATTTGTGGGTAAGGCAAGTTCATAGCCTTCGCTATGGCAACCATAACGAAGTCATTAAAGGCCAGCGGAGTGTGCTGGGTAATAAAAATAAAGAAGTGCAAATGTTGATGGAGGAGCAATAGCAGCTGTTACCGGAAATCCCTGGCCCACAGGCCAAATATAATCAACAGCAACAGCAGCAGCGGCAGCAACAGTGGCAGCCGCAGCCGCAGCGTCATTATGAAATAATTAAACAAAGCAATTTTTTATCTGGCCCTGGGAATGGGTATGGTATGCGAGGGGAAAGAGAGGGAAATGAGGAAAATGGCAGCACGTAGATATAGCCTGTTGAGGCTGCTGCTGCTGCTGCTGTTGCAGCTTTTGTCCTGGCACGAGAATTTTCCTCCTCTATGCATTCAGCTCGTGTTCGTGCCGCTGTCTTTGCCGCGGAAGTGCTGCACAAAAAAAGGAAAATAAAATGCTCTCCATTTTCCTACTCGACTTTGGAATACCTCAGCTGACAGTTTATTAGATAAAAGTTAAAATTATAACATAAACTCAAGAAAGATAATTTACAAACTCTTTCTAGAAAAACTTAGCATTGTAAGTGCAAATATAATTACTTAAATTAATGATGTTTTCATTTAAATAAATATAATTATTCATAATTTCTACTAGAAAATTAATTACAAATATTTAATGAGGTGTAAGGATAACTTCCTGAATTTCCATACCATTCCAAAACACCCTTCCTTCCCCTTGCATAGGTAATTGGTATAAAAAAAAACATGGTCTGCCTCCTGACCAAGCCAATGGGGGCCGTGTTTTCCGTTATCTGCGTCATGCAGTCGGCACACGCCTCTCACTACACTGCCACGCCCCTTCTGCCTCCCGCCAGGTGGGCACCAGTATTGCACCTGTCTCACGGCTCTCGGCTTTAGGGGGAGGCTAGAGTTTTGGGTTGCCGGCGAGGACAAGCGGCGTTGCCAACGTTTTGAGGTCTCATTTTCTTAATTAAATTATGGCCAGATTTGACAGTTTCAACATGGCGAAAGAACACGTATTCGGTAGCGGAAATACGAGCGTATGGAAAAGCTTGTTAAAGGATTTCAAAGAAAAGTGTTGTCAGGAAAAGAAACTACAAGAAGTTCAGAAGGTTTCAGTTTAATTAGATTTATTTAAAAAGTTGTATTAAATATGAAGAAGGTTTTCTATGATTAAATAATTTAAAGATGCTGTTTATTAGCTTTATTAGCCTTCTAAAAACCTTGTATTCTTTTATTTATTTATTTTTAAACAGGAAAATATATAATCATTAACTTGTTACTAAAGTAATCCTAACATCAACTGTATTTTACATTTAATAAATGCATTTTTAAGTCGCAGAGAAAGTCATGCCAATAAATTTAAATGGTTTTAATTTAAATTTCAACAAAAATGATTTAGGTTAGCTTACCGTGCGTCACCAGATTCGTCATGTAGATGAGGAACATAATCCGTCGATTTGTGAATCGACTGGGGAATATATTCAGCGCTATCAGCAGCAATTTAATTACTGTTAAAATAAACATTTTACTATTTTCTTAGTTACTGTTGTGCTTTGTTAAACGTTGTATTTATCTATGATTGATTCTGTATATTTTTTCGTTGAACTTTTTACACACACTCCAGCTGGCATTGTTTGGGCCACATTTTTATTATTTTGATTTTTCTTCAACGCTTTGCATTTATTTGTTTTTCGCTTTATTTTCCCTTCGTTTTGTTAAAACATTTATTTGATTTGCGTAATTTAATTTGCACACACAAGTGAACACTTTGGCAATTCAAATTTCATTTAGCGTAAAGCTTTAAAAATCGCTTAATTCACTTGACGCGTCGAATTGCACTTCTGGCCATTGTTGCTGTTGTTGTCGATGCGGTTGTTGTTACTGCGGACGAAACAATGGAAATAAAAATAAAAAACTGCAGGAAACACACGCGGAGAAAGCGGAGAAATGGCCACAGAGGAACGCCGATTCCAGGGGATTATGGCATTTATTATTATTATGGCAGCCGTCCTGGCGTTTGCCATTGTGCTCCTACCCCCTGCTCCTGCTGTTGATCCTGCTCCTGCACCTATTATTGGGTCTGTCTGGGCTTTACAATGTTGTATGTTGCACAACTACAACTTACATTGGCAACACGTGTAAATTTATATATCGAAACTGGAAATACCCTTTACTTATAAAGAAATATACAACTTTTAATAGGGATCCTTAAACTGTGGTAAAAGTTTTTAGCTATTAAGACTATAAAGTTGCTCATGGAAATAATTATTATATAATTTTTAGCAGTATACAGATATAAAACAATTGGACTTAAAATAAACCTTTTTATGGAAATTTATAAAATCCTTAAAAAATTCTTTAATTTGGAAAATGAATTCTCTTGAACTTCCCAAAAACTAGGATAATGTAAATATTTTCAGAAAGTCCTTCAGTCTTTGTTGTTAATTTTGTTTGTCAAAGCAAACATCAAATTGCCATCGAATTACCCTTATCGAAAGCTTAAAAATAAAGGACTCTTGCATTGCAGCTTGGTATTCATTGCAGGGAATCCCCTGCTTTGAAGGGGTTATGACTGGTTGTTTTCGGCACTCAGTGCTTGGCCAAAACCAAGTTCATTTGGCTTGGCTTGCCCTGTTCCAATGCAACATTTATTATTAATAGCACTTTATTCCGGTCGGTTGTCGTCTGTGCGGAGGCTTGTACGATGTATGATATGTATGTACTATGTGTACATATAGACGAATATGGGCACGTATGAATGCGTTTCATTGATGTTACTATTTTATGGCCCCGGCAATGCGTTGTGTGTTACTATGGTACATACGATGGATGGGGCCGGCAGTAACGGCTGTGTCATTGTAGCAGTTACTTTTACGGTCGCCGTCATCGTGACCGCTGATTTCAGTTGTAACCGTTGTTGCCAACAGGATATGACGGCATTTTCATTGCACTTCAATGGCCTTTGTTGCACTTTTTAAGATTTAATGTTCAAGGGAATTCCGAAGGAAGAATTGAGTTTGCCATATTGCGGCTTTTAAGTGGCAATCGAAGGAGGTTTGGTTAAGAGGTAATAAAATATGTCTTTAAGATGAGATTAATGGGTGAGAAAAAAGGAAAGATGTGTTAAAGATTGGTAAGAAATATCTTTAGTGGAAACAAGGGAGCTAATATTTAAAGGAGAACTCCTATTTCTATATTCCCATATTCATGTCCTAGTTTTTTCCCCCGAAAACCATTAAAGAGCATTCATAAGTCTCTATGTTTTACATGGAATTTTATTTTTCTTGTTTTTCCATTGCAATGCACTTTAACTGACTGTTAGGCTGACATTCCTGCAGCACTGACTTGGTCGCGAACAATTTCGCAAAATGAAATATGAATGAACATTCCATATCAGCTTCCTGGGTTGCCAGACTCATCCTGGCTGCCCTTCCATCCTCAGAGCTCCTCTCCTGCCACCGGAATATGGCTGATCCACTTACTCAACTCAACTGAATTGGCGCTCCAATATATAAATATTTCATTTCCCCCGAAAAAAATAAACATATATTTCGTTTGTGCTGGGAAATTTTTGGTAGCTGTAGATTCGCTGTCTGACACCGGATTTAAATATTAATGCTCTTGAATTTATTAATCTGATTTTATATTTTAAACTATTTCGTAATTAAAATGACAGAATAAATCGGATTTCTCCAGAAATGTTGAAGGCAAAAAATATCCACATATATGGGCTTATTTTAAGGGTTTTTTTATAAGACTTTCCTTTAACAAATATACTTATTTATCAAAGAGAATAACAAAATGATTAATATATATTATTCTTCGGTTAAATATCAAATGATTTTAAAAATGCACACAAAACAATTATATTTCTCCTTTCATTTTAATTACCTAAGAAAAATAACTCTCGCTGGGGTAAAAATCAATTGAAATGACCCAGAAATCGTTGTCAAATCATTACCATATGTCACCAGCAAAAGGATACAGATCCAAATACAAAAATCACATACAATGTGCGTGTGAGTGGGCGTGTCGTTTTGGCCTTGATGTGAATGTGTGTGTTTAAACCCAAAATGGGCGTTTTGTTGCCTTTTGCTGTGCTTTTTTGACATTTTTTATTGCCAACAACATTGTTTTTGGCCGCTCTTTCTCCACGCCCCCTCATGGCCAGCGCCTGGGTTTTAAGTAATTAGGTTGAAATTACAAATTATGAGGTCCATGTACCAGATTATTACAACAGAATTGAGAGGGCAAGGCCTGTGGATGGGCATTTCGCTGGGGAAAATAACGGTCGAAAATCGTGGGAAACAAATGTTGAAATTTTTTGTTGTGGTTGTTTTTGTTGCCAGGACTATTTTAGCCCTTTTCTAAAAATGGACAACAAACGGCAGTGGCAGCAACCGAAAAGAGAGCTCGTTAAAAAGCACTTAGGGGGTAAAAATCAGGGACGCAGAGGCAGTTGGGGTAATTATGATGCAATCAGTCTGCCAGAGTCGAGTTTTTGGGCCAACTTAACAAGCTTGACATGTATAAATTGAAGCCAAGTTGCGTTTTCGCTCGCAGTAGCTCCATTTCAGTTGTGAGAACTAAAATGTTCCTTTTTTGCAAAAAAATACTTAAAGAAAAATAGACAAAAAATAAATCCCTAAAAACGAGACCAAAGCCAAAGCGAATTGAGCCAAGACAAACCATAAAAGACAGCCTCAACTGCACACTCAAGCCGGAATACAATGTAAATTATGCTCGAAGGTAGCAGAAGAAATGGCATTCATGGCTGTCATCTCCTGCTCCAGTTCAAGCTTCTCCTCCTCCTCGTCCTCCAGTTCCTGCTCCAGCCCGTCCCGTGTCATTCTCTCCTTCTTTGTCTGCGGCTGCGACAGGAGAATTGCAGAATTGTCGGCCAGGCAGCTGAGCAATGCCCGGAGATCTGACAGCCAGCGCGCAAATGGAATTGTTCCCAGATGTCTGGACGGGGGGATCAGAGGAGGAACTCAGAGACGGAATGGTGAATACACTATGCCAACCATTTTGAAAATTTAGTTAAAAATAATATTAACTGATATCTAAGCTTGAAAATATATATATATAAATGTCTGTAAACTTATTTAATTAAATATTTAATTTGTATTAAATATTTGTAAGCTTGCAGCAGACAATACACCATTTAGGATGTTGAATGCAATTAATTCTCTGAATTGTAGTATAGGAAACCATAGAATTTATTAAAATATTCAAGTAAATATTAGTATTATTCATAAATTTAAAATCAATTAAATCCACTAAATTGTCGCTAGTGCAAAATTCGAAAGTATAAAGAAAATATTAAGTACACAAAACAAGAGTACACATTTTCCTTATCCTCAACGTTTTCTCTCAAAATATATATAACGAAAAACCAACAAATCCTTTTCCTTTATTTGTGCATTAATAACCAAAAAACACAGAAAAACGATTTGATAATTTTACAGTCATTGTGTGCAGCCTTGGAGTGCTAATTAGTAAATGTTTTGTTTTCCCCTCAATTATCCTTTGTTCGAGCTGTGGGGAAAAATAACAATCTGGCAAAAAGCGCTCCGAGCAGTTAATGAGCTTGAGGCAAGAATGCAGGAGCACACGTATCCTTGTGGTCCATTTTGCTAACCAAATAGCTTACGGTTAGTTTCCGCGAAAGAGAAAATAGCTCTTTTCGGTTGGGAAAACTAGTTTGCCTCATTAGAAATGTGGAAAAAGGAAATTGGGGTTATGGGGGGGTATATAAATATTTGTTTGGCTCATAAAATTTAAAGACAAATATTTAAACTGGTTTTTGAAGCCTTAAAATGAATGCTTTTTTTATAAAAATATATTATTTTTATTCTAGCATTTCAATAACACAACGAACACAAATTTTAAAATAACATAAACAATAAAAATTGGCATCATCAAAGAATTTGTTATTGTAAAGCAATTCATAAACAAACATTAAACAAACCAAAGAACTATTATAAAATAACATTAGACATTTTTGTATTCGATTTGTCTTTAAACGTACTCTTTCTCATTGCTTTTTTATGATATAAATTTTATATGTAATATTTTATTTAGGGATATTGTTTTTTAAATACCCTGTTTAACTTGGCAGTTACTGAATGATTTCAAGTAAATAAAAATCCTTCTCCAAACTTCCTATTTATTGATTCCCTTGTAAGCCCAATTAGAGTTCCCTTTTTATTGCAAATTGCATTGTCTGACATCGATTACATTTCAGATTTCTACTTCACTTTATCAGTGAACTGTCAATCCCCGTTGCTAAACGGGCTCTTTGAGATGCAAAAACAATTGATTTATTAATGCACTCGATGGCAATAACACCCACTGGGTGCTGGCTTCTGTCTGCTGGCTCCTTGTTATCCTTAGCCTGCCACCTAGTGCAATGAACCAGAAAGATGATGTTTGAATAACGAGCCAAATGATGGAAATAGACGAACGAACTTAAAAAATGAAAGACGATGATACCAAAAAGCAAAACAAAAATAAATAAATAGAAGCGGGAAAGTCCCAGCCAAATGCCGCGAGACTCGAGTCGGGTTTTCTCTTACTTCCCGGCTCGAGGAGCAGTAATTCCTTTACAAGCTGAAGGATATTAAAAACAAGAGAGGAGTCGAAGCTGCTGCTGGTGCTGCTGCTGCTGCAGGAAGCAGGGAGAATGTTGCATAAACTTAACATAAATAATGGAAGCAATATTTCAGCTGCAGGAGCCGGAGCAGGGCCAAGGAGCAAGGATCCTGTGAGCAGAGAGTGAGAGAGTGCACGGGCCGAGTACCGAGTACCGAGTAGCAACAAATGAAGTTTGGATGACTTGCAGCGCCGGCTGATTGCCGTGAAATTTATGTGGGACAGGGCTGAGCGAGCAACCGTCTCGTCTTGAGCTGCAGCTGTATTTTTAATGAATTTTCCCCTCTCTCCCATCGCCTGCAGAATGCAAATTGCTAAAAAGTAAAATAAAAAAAGAAAATTCAAAGTCTGGCTCCCGTACTCAGTCGCTTTTCATGGGTTTCCTGCTGCTTTCTGCCGCTGCACTTTCAGGTTAGCGAAATTTTAACGATCCAACCGCAAAATTTATTGTCGCCTGCTGTTGCGGCACGAATTATTTTTATGACCAACCGCACACACAAGTCCACACATGGAATTCATTTTAATTGTTAAAAACACTGGCGAATAATTGATTTTTAATTCGTTTTATTAGCACCAGAGTTCTTTTATATATTTTCCGAGTAATTAACTCGTACGTGTTTTGGATTTTTTATGATTTATTTATTATTTTGGTTCCCAGATTTTTCTCTTTTATTTTATTTGATTTTTTTTGTGAAAAACTCGCGGAGCTGACTTCCACTTCCGGAGCAAGTTCGAGTCAAACTGATTTGGCATCGGCCAGCTCAATGGTTCGCTTCATTGGCAAAGGCGACAGGACCTCGGCCTTCGGAGCCGAGCGCTCTCCCGCTTCGTGTCCTGTCGTGGGCAGTTCGTTAAAGCCGTTAAAGTTTCGTCAAGTTTCGAAATCATTTTCGGCGCAGGCGTCGGCTTTTTTCGAACCAAACACGTGCGGCTTCGGCTTTGAAAGAAATTCGAGGCGAAAGCGGAACCCAAATCAAAACAAATATTTTTCGTTAGCGCCTTTTTTTCCCCGAACTTTTGCTCTTCGCGACAAAAATGTGGGTGAAACACACACCCACACACAGAGAGAGAAAGAGAGCCCGGAAAAAGAAAGTACAACGGCACAACAACGACGTGTAAGCAACGCATAAATCTCATTGGCCAAGAATGTGTAAGCCAAAATTAATTCCAACGAGCGAACCGGCTTTCCGCTGCGGTTTCAGGCCTCCATAATAAGGGTTGACTTGAACTTGAATGGGGATTTATGGGCAGATATGGGACTGCGATTCCTTCAGCAAAGGTGCCTCAATCCGAAAATATTTAAATGAAATTTAAAGCGTTTTCCAATGAAACTCTTTATGGTATACATTTTAGTATTTACTTTCAGAAACAATAAAAACGCAAAAACAACTACAGCATTAATCTAATCGTCACTCGCCACAGAAATAATAAATTTTTATATTTTTAAATAGTTTATTTAACACTAAAAGATAACCTGAACCTCAAAACAAAACTAAATTCTATAAAATTTTATAAGTAGAATTCTGAATACCAATTTTTTAAATGATTGAAAAATAAATGTATATTTTAATACGTTCACATTTTCCATTGTAATTAAATATTTACAAAATTAATAATACTTTAAAGAATTATTTTCTACTAATATGATTCTTAAAATAAATATTTTATTTCGTTATTAAAATCCATATTTTGTAGAGCCCAAATATTTCTATTTTCCATTAGTTCACATATTTTCTTACTTTCCAAATGTCGAAGGGACTCATAAGTAACACAAATTTCCCTAAAAGAAAACATTTCCGATGCCAGGCTCGTGGGCGTCACATTCCCTATCACAACAGGACTTGTATTAGGTTCTGCTCGGGCAGTCATAACGCCCAAGTGCTCAGCCACGGAAAACTTGGGGCTGAGAGTTACACAAGGAATATATTCTATTGCCCCTGCTTATCCCGGCGGCCTTGCGCCTGCCCAATGATTTCTTAAGTTTTAATGCAACATTTTTCTTTGATATCTGCCAGTTCTGTGGGTAAGTTGTTCTTCCTTTCCCGGTATTGTTGCACCCATTCCACAGGCAGTTGTGTCGGAAATCCAAGTTGATGTTTTCTTTATAAGTTCTCCAAGTAAACAAGGGGCCCACTTCCTTTATGCCAGGACCACCGCAGAGAGGGGCAGTTTAGGTGGGGGAAACGATGGGGGATTCTCAGGAAGTGCGCGCTTATGCCAGGAATTTGTTTTGTCTTTGGCGTCCTACAATCTTGTTTGCGTTTCTGGCATATTGCGGTTGACTTTTGCCTGCCGGAGTAAAAGAAAAGGCCCCACAACCAAAAGCCCGAAAAATATGAAAATCCATTGAAGTCTGTTGGCTGTAACTTTAATGGAGAATCTCTTTGTGGTCCCTTTATGGTGTGTGTGTGTGCCGATGCATCGTATCCATCACCCGGCCAGGGAAAACTCATCATAAAGTGAAGTGGATGAGAGACCACCATTTCCATTCCCATTCCGATTCCCATGCCCATTCCCACAGACACTGCAGATGGAGCTGAAGAAGGATTTACAGCATCAGCATATGGGCATCATCTTTATCCTTTATCCGAGTGTCTGTGCGCTCCTCCTTTTATATTTATTACATCATTCGATGGCACAAACTCGCATATTAAGTGGATTGATGTATTAATATTTAAACGGCGATTTGTGGTTTGCGGTTTGTGGCTTAAGTTGCTCGGGGAACTTGACTTGGGCGGGCAGTTAACCCTTGACCCTTTCACGAACATATGGCAGCCACTTTCAGTGGTAATCAGGCACATGCATAATGGGATATCGATAGCTGCGCCCTGTTTCCACAGCTCCTGATCTGGGCACGACCTTTGACCTCTTCGCGGACATATGGAAACCACTTTCTTTGGTAATGAGACATCTGCATATCGGTCTGTCGATGGAAGTAATCTTACCTCTTTGATGCCTCATTATTCCCCAAGTTTTCTACTTCCTCTCCCCCTGATCAAGCCACATTAAAAGGAACTCCTGTGTGTGTGTGTGCGTGGCTCATAAATAAAACATAAACTCGCCTCGCCTTTTATTTTTATACATTTTTTACTCTGCTGCAGCCACCGACAACTTTCCCGAGGTCGGAGCCGAACATGTTTGGAAAATGTTTATAAAATGACGCAGAAAGCGTACAAGTCATAAATAATGCGTTCGAGCTGATGGAAATTAAGGGGGGGAGGGGAAGGTGTGTGCCCAGCATGGAAAGACTGAGTCGGAGTGTCGCAGTAATTTGAAATTAGCACGCGTTTGACATGCAAATATTGAGAAACGAGTTGAGGCCGCTTCCCCAGCTGGAAATCTCAACTACAGCAGACAACGTGGCGTATACGCAATATGCTACCCATGGCAAGCCTTTTTGAGTAAGAAAGGTCTGGATGAGGGTCAGCTTAAGATGTCCATCTTATTGAGCATTCCGGAAGCTGTTCTGCATGCAAATGAGTTTCGGACTTTAAGGCGACCTAAGAAAGATCAATCTAAACTTTATTTCCCCTGCTTCCATTATCTATTTATTTGTGAAGGGATGTCTTTGGCAAATAAATAAATTGCAACTGACACATGCACAATTATTTACAATTAATTACGCCTCAGACACACGAGTGTCCTTCCCTCTCCCCTCTCAGAAGCAAGGGGTCAGAGTCCCGCCATCGATTATCCCACTCACATATGCAGTTTGGGGCGTGCCCTCCGCCCATCACCTCCTACACACACACATACACATAAACACAATCGATTAACATTTAATTGCACAAACGCCTGCCCGGGCTTCGGTCCGCACATTCCGTAATCGAAATTATTGTTGAGGCCTCTGCGCCAGAATTCGTCGCACTATACGGGATCAGGGATATATATGCACATTCAATATGAATTGGGAGCAGGAGCTGAGCTGGTTAGCCCTTCAGGTGCAGCCTGGCCATCAATGAACAATGAAATTAGGAGCTGCAACCAGGAGCGAGGCAGTCTCCGTCCTGGGAAGGATGTTTATCCATCGGGTTAAAGTAGCCTCGAAAGCCGAGGGGCAATTTAACTCGGATGTTAATGCTCACCAAAAATAACCCAAACCCAAAAAAGGAAACTTCTAAAGGCGTTTGCATGGCTGAGGTTTCCCATTCCTAAATTCTGTGACAACAAGCAACAAATACTTCCGCATTTCACACGTTTTTCCCACAACTTGAAGGCGCAGCCGGAAAAGAGGGTAAAATTCCGCAAATGTTGCGCCAAAAATAACATTTGAATACCAAAAAAGGTTCTTTATTCGCAGCCTCCTAACAAGAATGGAGTAGAAGCAGGAGCGGGGAACTGGCAGTGGAATGAAAATGGAAATGGAGACGACTCTATTTGAAGGGGATTTTCGGGGCGAGGGAATGGAATGTTTCTTCATTTGCGAGTGAGTGAGTAAGTGACACTTTTTTCGCTGTTGTTTCCCTGCGCAGACAAAAAACCAACAAACTAAACCAGAGTTCTGAATGATTTTTCTAAATTGCCCTGTTTGCTCTGCACTTTTCCCTGCCGCCTATTTTTTCTGTTGTGTAACGGATCCGATTGAATATCGTTGAGTCGCGTTTCAGTACGTTAATATTTGATTTTGTTGTTTGTTTTTAATTTACTCGAAAGCAAATATATTCTCGCTTCTAAACGCACATGAAGAGCCAGACGGAAGTCATTCCAGACCCCTTTCCCCGCCCATTAAATCCCCCTTAACTTCTGTCTGCTGCACTGCATCGATGGAAATCGATATTCGAATGGATTCTGCACTCCACTCGTCTTTAATGGAAATGGAGGAGTGAGAAGATGTCTTCTTGCTCTGTGTTCCAGGATGCATCCTCTGCTTCTCCATTACATTCACACTCTAATGAGTTTCCTCGAGAAAGTTCTCCCATGTGCAGATCCCTTTCAGTGTTGATTTATAAATTTAAGTTATTATTTATGCCCCCACTTAAGTTGCGTAAATATCCCTTTCAGTCTGAGCTTCCTCCTCGTAGATTTATGCACTCCAGATGGAGGAATCAGTGGCTTCGGTCAGAGGTTAGAGGAAACTTCTTGACGAAAGCGAGTCCGAGTCAGAAAGGATTTGACCCACTTGTCCGTTCATCTGGCCAGTCGCAAACCCGTTTGTTTGCCCAGCAAAATGTATCTCGAAATACTTAAATTTCTATTTATATTTTTCATCATCATCACAATCCGAACCAGCCGGAGGCTTAAGTGCTCGCATGAGAGCGGGAAGGGAAGGATATTCGACTGGAATGTGCCAGCTGTTAATATTTTGACAATGATGCATAAGTCCTGGACGGAGGACAGGGGACGGACGCGGACAGAGGCTCTCGACTCGACTCCTAATGCCAGACAGACAGTTGGCAAGATGAATGTCGACAGTCGGATGAAATCCGAATCCGAATTTCATATTCAGGCCAGGACTCGCAGGCACTCGACCCTCGACTCGGACGCATTCCTCGTGTTTTCCCAGTTATTGTTTTATTGTTGCCATCCTGAGATGCTTGTGATGTTGTGTTCCCCCGTTTAACTGGCACCTTCATTAGTTATTCAAAAATTGTCGAGGTCGGACGAGAGATGGCCTGTTGGAGTGAGAAGCTGAGGTGGAGCCCAGTTGGAGTCGTGTCAGAACGGATTGGGTTGTCCCTGCCAGAAGCAGAGTGCACATGTGTATTGAAGGGCAGAAACTATGACCGGGACTTTAAGGTTTACTTCTGAATTATGACAAGGAGCATTTAAAGGGAACGTAAGGGAACCTGCAAGATATTTCCATTATGTTTCTCTTAAATATTTAATGTACGCTAATCATGATTACATCATTTACGATGGAGAGGTTCTAGAAGAGCTGGAAAGGTCAAATTTTGGTCCCCTTAATGATTTAACCCCCTCTTATAGCCATGTTAGAGTACTTGTCCCTCAAAAACAATTCAATAGCCAAGACAATGAAACGAGTCCACAGGATTATGTTCCCAATTCCAAATCCATTATTCGTGCTCTTCCGATTAAATTTAACTGACGAGGGTCGGACTCGTACCTTTATCCCGATTCGTTATCCAACAAATGAGCGAATAATTGCGAATACAAGTGAATTACAGCGTTTTAAGCGCTGCGATTGCCGATGGCAGTGACAGCAATTGTTGTCCGGAGCGTGTTAATGAGTTGTTAAGTTCCCCGAAAGAGTCCTCCCCCCCGCCCCTCCTCAACCCCAGCATTGTCTAGTGCTCAGCCAGCAGCGATAAATGTCAATTGCAGGACCTCGGCATGAATCTGCCCTTCGAGGGGATGAGCTATAGGGATGATGCTGGGTGCTATGCAAAGTTCAAGACCCACTGCGGCTCATTACATGTCCGGATCCGACTCCGAGTTCGAAATGCACTCCGAACGGGAACAGGATGATTCGGCTGGCGGATTCCGGACAAAGGACGCGCCAGGGCACTCAATTGCGAGGAACAGAGGAGCTGGGGCACGGGGAGAGGGTCAAGAGGGGCTCATAAATCGAGAGCGGCTAATGCCGGAGTGTGCACTTCACTCAGCCTGCTGTTGGCATTCATTGGCATCGAATCTGTCCTCCGGGAAATTCGCATTCAAATCGCAAATCGCAAGTGGTCTTTAAAGCGGTTTACTAATGGGGAAGGGTCAGACAGAGGCCACGTTCCGAGTCAAAGTTCCTCGCACTTTTGTCTGACTTTGTCCTGAATAAACAATTCTGGCTGAGGTTGCGGACTTTTCGGTTACCGAAACCGAAATGCGATCCAGAGAGTGTCAGACGGAAAAGTTCATTGAAATTGACAGCTTTTGACCAAGACGAGAACTCTCTTTCAGTAGCTCTATTTTGGGTCAACATTCGTCGGGTTTTGATGTAACTTTAAGCATTTTCCCAGTTCGAGAGTGAAACTAGAACCCACTCCTCCCACAACATTATTTGCTGGTTTCCATTTAATAATATTCCCTGGGAAATCCCACTCTCGGCATGCAAATGCCGGGCAAACAGAGAAGAGTCAAGCCAAATTCCCTCGACAAACATCACGAACTAGGTAAAGTTCAGTTGGACAAACGTCCTTCTCCTCTCCTCCCATTAGACACAATGTCAAGACGTCAAAGCAAATTGATTTATTGCCGCGCCAAAAGCCACAGGTGTCCATGTTCCGTGTCCTGTGCCCCTCGTCCTGCCATCCCTTTGAAATCGCTGTCCTCGGCTGTCCTTCCCCTTGACAGACATTGCGGTCGCCATCTGCGGAATCCTCGCGGCCTAATTTTCACTTTGTTGTCCTTCAATGGCCTCCCATAAAGTCTTCGACCTTTGTGGTTTTTCGGACTGACTTCGGAGCCGCTGAGAGGTCGCATCGTCGATACCTATAAATCTTGGGCGGTGTTAGAATTGAATTTTTCCTCGAGTGCTTAGCATGAAGTGGGATGAGGCCTCTCCTGCCCCACCTGCTAATTCGAATTTAATGCCTGCTGCTCGACATGACAAACATTGCAAGTATCCTTCGTCCTGTCAGGTGAGTGGGGACAGCCGAGGCGGGGGAAGTGCGGTTTGTTTGTGGTTCTTGTGAGTCCCAATCCCGTTGACAGTTTAATTGAATCTAAATCCCGACTGGGCCCAGACCGGAATGAGCAGAAAATATGTTTTTAATTTCATTGTTTGGTCTGAGCTCCAGAAGAGCTAAACAAGGAGATTTATGGGGCCAAGGGATAGCGTAGGTTCCCTACAATTTGGAAAAGGCTAACTCGCTGAGAAAATTCAGCAATAACCTCTGGCAGAGTATTAATTTTTCTGAATGTGCCTTAAATGTTAGTTCTGGAAAATCAAGCCGTGGCTTAAATGATTTATTAGCTGCCTGAATCTAGAACTAAACAATTGCAACATTTGTGTGCTGCTCGTGACAGCGCAAAACTTCGATAAAGTGACATTTACATGCAGCTCCCCTCACTCTTTATCTAACATTTGTTGCGCAGTTTGCAGATAACTGCAAAAAAAAAAAAAATAATGGAATAATATTTTGCGAAACACTGGCTACCTTTTGCATTGTTTTACAAATATATCTGTATGTAGGGGACATGTTTTTTTCGACAAATTCTGCCCAACAAATTCATTGACATTAAAATCGCATTTGTCTTGCGGCCTATGTGAAATATGTCAAAAGTTTCGCTGCGGCTCAAATGTTTTCTCCGAAATAAATCTAAATTTGGGGCCAGGGAAAAAAAGGAAACACATATGTGAAATCGGGGCGTAGAAGATTTATCGCTGACCCAGTAGTATAAAGCAGCTGAAACAATCAACTGAGTCCCGAATAAAACTGCTTCCTCACTCGTAAATGGGTTGAGCAAGAAAAAGGGAGTGCTTGAATATTGTTTTATAATTTCCAATTGTCTCATCAATCAATGTGTTTGCCTAGTTTACATTTTAAGGAGCATTTTCCATGGAATTTGATCCTGTGAAATTGCATCTATTCGTTCTCATGATTTTCATTATAAATGCAAAATAATGAGCCTTCACACAATGTCAAAACTATTGATTTCCTGACACGCACACAGATACAAGCTTCATCTTATCAAGAATCAAGCAGTGAAGAAAAATTGAATATAAATTATATAGTAAAGTTTAACAAAGTAATTTATTTTTAATTTAAAAATATTTAGAAAGTTAAAGGATCAATTTCTATTTAAAATATAACACATATAATATTGTTTCAGTAATTCCCAACGAAGAGAAAAGATATTTCAGGTTCGCTTCTAAATTTTGCTTTGCATTTTTTCTACATAGTCTCACTTTAATTCCTTTAATTTATTTATTAATATTATTCGTGTTAATAATATTCTTATATTTTTCTTAGTGTCGCAAAACTGCCAACGTCAGTTGGAAGCTTCAGAGGCAGCTGAACAAAACAGAATGAAACAGCATCTCCCCAGACAAGAGCCGAGGCTGCATCCATCCATCCCACATCCCCACATCCCAACCAGAAAGCCGATTGCACAATAGACTCTGTTGGGCATCGAGAGTGACACACAGCAGCCAGGCCAGAGATGCACGATGCACATCAAATTGGGTGCCATCCATATCCTTTCCCCCGAACTATTTATGAAGCCGCCAAGAGCGAAACTTTCGAGCCATAAATATGAATCCGCTGCGGGAAAGTCAAGCAACTTGGCGGATAGTTTCGTTCATGTTGCCAGCGGCAATTATTTTGAATTTATTGATTGCCCAATAATGGTCTGACGGGGTGTGGTTCCCGCTGACATGAGATCTCGGTCCACAGGACCCTTTCCACTCTGAAAAGCCGCAGCTCTGGGCCACCGAAAATGCTTTTAATCTGATTGCCGGCGCTGGTCACGAAGTTCGCCAAGGGGGAGGGGAGGGCAGAGGAAAGATTACTATTGAATAAAAAATATTTATGCACTTGAACGGCGTTAGATAGATAGATGGTCGCTGGGCGGCGGAAATGCTGAAGGGCGGAAAAGCGAAGACCTGCAAGCAAGTGAAAAACTTTCCGGATTATAAATCAAAACTTTCAATTTTCTTTTAGCCTCTCGCAGGGTTGTCGCTTGCTGCTTTGCTGACGGCAAACTTTTCTCCAGACACGGAAAAACTTACCGGCTATATATAATAATAGAAAAAAGAGTGCAAAGGAAAACGGGAAAAGCGAGGAATGTCTAAAGGAGTAAGTGGGAACAATTGATTGATTGACTGACAGTTGTTCCTTTTTTTCGGTGATGCGGAATGACATTGAAAGTATTGAAAGTGCAAATATGTTGCAACAAATGTAATTACAATTTGGGAAGCAGTCAAATATTTTTTTTACCTCAGAGATACTGTGGGCTTACGATTAATATGAAAGCATATTTCTAACTGCTTTATTACTGAGGGGTTATAATATTTTTTTTGCAAGGTAAAAGTAAGTAAAATATTCTTTCTGCGCATACTATTATATATTTTCTTAATATAATTTTATAGTTTTTTAATTAAATAAAATTTGTACCTGTTTCATTTCCCTGACCCAATTCCTGGCCAGCTTTTGGTCTTCTCAGTTTCCAAACCTCAAGGCATTGCTGCTCATTTAAACGTATCCTTAGAATTTAACCACAACCTTTGGCACACACAAATACATAAACAGGGAGACAATGAAAATGTTTCATAAAATTACTTGTGCTTGCCTTTGAAGGTCCTGTTTTTGCGTTTGTGTTGTGGTGTGGCAGCGTTGTGCTGTGCCCAAGATATCCTGGCATGCCATGGCCTTGGCTCGCTGGCGTAAAATGTAATCAAGAAAACATTTAAATGAATGGCAAATTCAAAATTGCATGCATATTTCATATGTGCAGCCACAAAATGTTCATGTAATTGCGCACAAGTTCCCCCCAAAGAGGATGACAAGGAGCTGGTCCCAGGAGAGGGTGTGTGTGTGTGTGGGCTGGGACTGTTTGGGGTTGTGAGCTGCATAAATTCTGCAGTTTGGCCGCATCAAAACTTTGGATGATGACAAAACGAGGAAAAGCTGCACAGGACAGCTACGAAAATTTGCACATTGATTACTAGCCGGAAGTCATAATTAAACAACAACAACAACAACAACTGGAACGACTTGCCAAGATCAAAGAGGGAAAACTTTCCGTAAGCAAAATTAACACGTAATTTGTTTACCAAACACGTCGGCCGCCCAAGGAGAACTTGACCAGGACCCCAGGACCTTTGACTTGACTAATTGAAAATTCCAAGTGTAAGCTGATAATGTGACAAGGCAACCCAAGTTCCTGCATCCGAATCTGCCTTCTGACTTTTACATACACATTAGTCTCACAAGTTGGTAGCTGGAAGTCCTTGCCGAGGGCACACAGCCAGTGGAATCAGTGCTGTTGGTTCATCCTTTTTGCAGGATGTTTTCATTATAATATTAAGGTAAAATAAAGCTGAAAAAATTAAGTCGAAAGTTATTAAACTACTGCAGTTCTTATTAATTAAATTTGTAGGCCCTTGGAGCTGTTAATAAAGTTTCCTTGCCGCAGGATTAACAATACTTGCTGCACGCATAACAGCACACGTTGATCGTTTAGGTTCATCTGTATTTATTATTTACTTAAATTTTTATTATGCGGATTTATTCTAATTAAATCAATAGTTCAATAAAATATATTTTGACCATAAAACGAGCTTACATCCTACCAAACTTCATGCATTGTTTTCAAATACCTAAAACTGTTCTAATGTTTCTTATTAAATTTTATTTCAGAATAATGCCTGCTCTTACCATTCATTATGAAATATTATATACTTTTCCCCAAATAATTTGTTAGCATCACTGATTTCTCAGTCACAGGACCCTTTAACCACACGCTGAGAGGCCTTACCCAGCGGTGGAAGTCGTTAAAAAGTAAAAATCAATTTATGAGTAAACGTTAAGTGAAAAAGTTTTACCATTAAAAGGCAGCGTAGTCGTAAAAGAGGTGGGCAAAACTTGACAGACCTTGGCACCAAGGTGTTGAGGAGATAAATCAATTTGCTTGTTGCACAGTTGCCAGTTGCCAGACCAACAAAAAGGTTTAATTAACGAACAAATGTCAACGGGAGCGGGCGGGCCACGCTTAAGCACAAATTCAGTCAAGAGCAGAAGCAGCAGCAGAAGCCCAAGCAACTTTTGTCCGCAATTAGGGCTTGAATGAATGACAGTCTGAATGAATTACTAACTGACTGAATGACGAACCGAGGAATTGAGGGGAGGTTGAAGGTGGAAAGTGTGTGTGGAACAAGCATTTGTGTGTGGCCAAGTGCCCAATTGTGTGTTAAGAGATTTCTTGTGCTCAATTTAAGCCAAAATTTAACTTTAATTCATTGAGGAAAGAGGGGAGGAACTACACGGAATTGCTAAAGGCAAATCAGTTCTAGTGGGGAATATTGAAAAATGGCTTTAAGGATAAGAACAAGTTTGGAGTTCTATAAGTATCTATCCTAGATCTATCTATGCTTAGTAAATGAACTTTAAAAGTTAAAATTAAATAAACCATTAAGTAAAACCAAACCAAAAGGCAAGCTGCCAAGATACAATAATAAATTTTTTATTAAAACGTAAATAAAGACCATAAAAGGCACATATAAACAGAAAATAAATAAATAAAGAAACATGATTCAACACTTAAATATATATTTAAATTATTTAGCATTCTGCAAAGCCCAAAATGCCTTACACTTTACAAAATCTTAATTGTCTAGAAATAAGTAAGGCAAAAATCTATGTAAACTTTAGCTTAACGAATTTCCTGCAATTGCTACTTCTTGGACTGCAATCGTTGTCCATTGTCAGTGTAAAGTTGAAAGTTCAACCCAAAAATAGAACTGAAAAGAGCAAATGGCATTTAGTTTACCCACTTAAGTGTCGGAAAATTCCAACGAAATTGAAACCAAAAGCCAACAACTCACAAACCGAAAGCGAATAAATTGTCACTTGCCAGTTGCTTGAATTGAATGTGCAAATATTAACATTCAAAACAAGCCAACACTTGTAGAATATATACTATATATATATATATATATATTTGGACAGAAGCTCCACGTTTTGGCCGGCTTACAGAAGTGTGTCCCAATGTCAAGAGTCTCAAGTCCTCAGCAGCTTCAATTCTCCACCAATGTTCGCACCCATTCAGACTTTGCACGGGGAAAAAAGGAGTCTCTAAAAGATCTAAAAGTATTTCTGAAAATCAAAATAAAGTTTTTGGGTTATAAAATAAAAGAATATTGTTTAGTTTTTATTGTTTTTTAAATCAAAAGCTAAAAGAATGCGACCTAGAGGTATATTTAAATACACTTTGAGCTGGGTTTAATTTGTCTGAAATCTTTCAGGTATTAATTAAGATCTTATAATTCTGAAATATGAAAATTACTTAAATAAAACATGAAGAAATATTTTTCTGAATGCACCGCGTGCCTGCCGCTTGCAGGTCCTCTTCAGAGATCAAAAGTTGAAGCCGAAACCGAATCCGAAAGCAGAGCAAACAATGAATGAGTGAGTGTTTCCACTGCGAGTGCCAACGCCAGTCACCGCAGGATATCACATAATATTTGAGCCGGAATCTCGGCCGGAGCCGGGATGAACATTTTGCATTCGTGTTGACATGGACCCAGGATTTCGCAGAGTCGAGTGTTAATCAAATTAGTTGCACTACACGGAGCAGGTCAATGCAAATGCAAATGCGAATGCAAACAGCTAAATGCAAAATGCAAACGGCAAATAGCAAATGCATGTGAGCTGCTTACATAATGTCATATGCTTACACACACACACACACACACACCCACAGAGCAGGCCTAATCCCCAGCAGGAGAAGGACCTCCTCATTAGGGCCCGGGCTCAAGTGCTTAAAACTTTGGCCAGGGGTATGAATTTAAGGGTTAACTCACGTAATAAAGGACGCCTCCGACCATGTCGCATTTTACATAATTAATGGCTGTTTAAACTTATAATGTGTTAACCTCTTAACGCCCTCCAAGAGTCACTTACTCCTTTGGTGGTTATTAAATTAAAAGAACACACTTCCGGCTTAATGTCACATGCGTATCCTTAATGGAAAATGAAAATTCAGCAGAAATCTTTAAGAGGCAATTAGCCAAATGTATCCATGGCTCACAGTTCACATTTCGAATTGGAAATTAATTCAATTAACTCGATAATGAGTATGACAGAGAGAATGTGTGCCATCGAGAGGCGTTTCCAATTAACCCATGGCTGCCACATTGCACATTTTGTGCAACTAAAGCAAAATTTCTATAGAGAGAGGAAGATACCCAGAGATTATCACTTTTTGGGGGGGATTACTATGTGAGAATTTCATTTCAATTAGGCAAAATGCTTTCGCCATTGCTCGTTGAGTAAATATAAGCCAGTACCCGAGCATTTCCATTCCCATATATGTAGTATTTGTATTTGCACCGGAAAATTTTATAAAATTCAATGAATTATTTATTTAGCAGGTGGCAGCAGCCGGCGCTGACTGAGCAAACCAGCATATTCCAATTAACACGAAACGGCAAAAACCAATAGGCGGGCAAACAGTCGCAAGAGTGGCATAAATTTAAATTGAAAACCAAAAAAATATATTAAAAAATGCATATTTATGTCAAATTTAAGCCGATTAATGACCAACGGAAAGCGAAACGGCGCGGCTGCCTATTAAAATCAATTAAAATACCAATGCCAATGCTAGCCGAAAGTGAGCCTGGGGAATTAAATTTGAATGCATTTATCCCAGTCAGGGCAATAAATTTGTGAAATCAAAATGACAATTTGCCCGAAATTGTTGTCAGTCATTAAAAAAGTTCAATTATCGTCTCAGGCAATCGTTTGCCGCAAACGAGAGCCGTAAACTCTTCAAATTACAAACTTTAAATTGAGCCATAAAATGGAACACACACAAAAATGCTCGTAATATTGTTTAATTGAAGGCCCGTGTCCGATGTCCATCTCCCTTGCCAGCATTAATCCAGCATAAATGGAATGCGATTAAATTCAATGCCGGCAAATACATATTTAATTAAAAATTTCCTTTTATTTGCGTATAAATTAAACAACATATGTAAGCAAGGTGTGCGGCTGTGTGCTGGCTGCGCAATCGGTGCTGACTCTTGTTTACATCTGCATTCAGATTTTAATTGACTTGGCAAATAATAAAGGAAATGTAGTCTGTTTTTTTGTTTTGCAAGTAATTATAAATAATTGCACAAAAAAGAGCCTACATCTGAGCTTTATAAAATTAATTAATATTATTAATCGGCTGACTATGCTTTCAATTCAATACAGTCATTAATAAATTGTACAATTATAATATTCTTTCGAATAGTAGTATGAAATTACATTTTATATATTTCAGCAATGGAATTCCTATATATATTCTTCTTTTATAAAAGGTAAGCAACTTTAGCTTTAAACTTTGGCAATTTATATTAAAACAATCATTTGCGGTTATCCCTAAAACCACCCACAAGGAGTTTTTCTTCTAAGCTTTAATCAGGGAAAACCCCCTCATTTCCACACTCCATAAAGCTGGGAAGCGGAAAACTGAACAACCAAAATCATAAACATTTGCCTAAATGGTCTGAGAGCATGGCAAATCGCATCCACCGGCAGCAAGTAAAAACTAAAAACCATGAAGTGCTGTCAAATAAAATATTAAGCATTAATATTCACGCCCCTGCCAGGGTTCAACCCGGGGGCTGGCAGGTCATGACCCTCGGCTCGATCCCATCGGAATCCCAGAGCCCAGCTGACTGGGCCGACCTTTTTGGCAAAGTGAGCAGCAATAAAAGTTTAAATAGAAGTGCCAACAAACCACAACAGCACTCATCACGCTCCAGCGCCATCGTCAGCACCATCAGCAAATGGGGCAGGTGGCCAGGCAACTTTGCGGGGCATGCGGGTTGAAACAACCCAAAAAAATAATAAAAAAAAACACCCAAAAACATCACTAAAACCCCCAAAAAAGAAAAGCGAACGAGGAAACCTCAAAGCAGACAAGCTAACAAGGATTAGTGAAAAGTGTGCTCGAGGCAGCAGCATTAGCCAAAATATACTTTCGGTTTGCTTTCGGAAAAGTACTTTAATTGATAAGTCAAAAGCTGAAAAGTGATTGAAAGCTTTATATGAGCGTTTTCCGTTCGATTTTGAACCCTTAATTAGTTTTGCTCGCATATATTTAGCCCTGCAAATATGCAAATTGTTTCCCTATCTGACGGCTTGCTAATTTGTTTATGAATGCAATGGAATGAAAGTGTTGAATATTTTCAATAATCAGATTATAAATGGAAATGGAAATAGCAGACAAACATTTACATATATAAAATGAAAAGGGATTTCAGCTAAATATCTAAACTATATTTCATTGAAATTTAATTTTTCCTACAGCTTAAATATTTTACAGGAAAAACAGACAATTTGTGAAGGAACCTCTGCTAATCAACCGCGAATTTTCGTTCACCTCAATACCTGCTGTGCTAATGCAATAAAAACCAAGGGAAAAGTCTGCTTTTTCCCCCATTTTCCGCCATTGTGCGGGGCTAAAGAGTAGAAGTAATAATACTCAAATAAAACATTTACAGGCGCAGACGACGAAAAACTGTAAATGACATGCCAAAGGATGGAGTTGTGTGGGAAAATTGGGCGGCAAAGTGGGAGGAGGCTGCGGTCGGACCACAAAAACAGAGCAGACTCGTTGCCATCGTCGTCTCCTGTCGTTTGTCGTTTGCTCGAGTCAAGTGGAGTTGAAGGAGCTGCAAGTGCACTTCATTTCGTAGCAGCCACCCTCCCTCACTCTCTCCCCCTCGGCACTCGAAGGCCCCCTTTGAACCCCGGACTCCGCAGCAGTTGCCCCATAAATTGAAACCGACAAAAAATGCGCTTGTGTCAGGCACTTGGAAAGAAGACTGCCTACGGCGAATAGATAAAGGCTGAATCTATGTAGGGAGGTGTCAGGGTGGAAGGAAAGGTAGGGAAGGGAGTTACACTTGGAGAAATGGGTTTCCCAAATTGGGGATTATACACATTCAATGGTTTTAATACACATTTTGGTTTAGAGATTGTAATTTAGTATTGTAAGTCTATTTTGATTTCATATTTAAACCAGAATAGTTTCAGGACGAGAAGCAGATTCGCCTTAATTTTGGCTTGAGGCAGCAGGCCAATATATTTTAGATATTCCCCCCGAAAATAAAAACCCAGGAGGATCCTACGATATCACAACGTATTTTCAGTGATATGTAATTATTTACTATCTATGCTTATAAATTAAAATATAATCCAATGAAAATGTACAAAAATATATAGATCTTTCTTTACCTTACTTTAGTTCATAATTTTTCCCACAAAACCACCGCTTAAATTCTCCGAGTGTAGGGAACGGCAGGATATTGGCGGAATGCAGGTGGTGGCAACATTTAGTTCACTTTACCTGCTTCCTTCTCCCTTTCCGGCGATCGCTTCCTTCAAAACAACAAAACCGCAAATGCGACAAAAGCAGAATGCAATTCGCACTTGAAACTCTGTGGGCCCAACAACAACAATAACAGGAACAACAATAGCATCCTGGCAGAGAACGAGACAGAGACATTGAGCATACTTCTGCGGTAAGAGAACCCGAAAAAGGAAAAAGGCAAAGTATAGCTTTCCCAGCAAAAGT
Organism: Drosophila mayri; assembly: GCA_008042485.1. Classification (NCBI taxonomy): domain Eukaryota; kingdom Metazoa; phylum Arthropoda; class Insecta; order Diptera; family Drosophilidae; genus Drosophila; species Drosophila mayri. The sequence goes on from VNJN01007738.1 coordinate 48,483, forward strand.
CCGCGTTTGCTTTTCCACTTTTCTTTTTCTCAGTAGTTTGCAGCTGAATTTTTCTTCTTTTTTTTGGCGGACCTCCAATTTGCTGCAGAAAATGAAAATTTAAATTTTTAACCAACGCCGAAGCAGGCTGGCCAGAAAGTTTTGCTGCCACAGTTTTTGCTGCCATCGTCGTCGTCGCCGCTGCAGCTGGGAAATTTCACACATTTCCCGCAGCGCATTTTCGCAAACTGTTTTTCGTTTTTGTTTTTATTTTTATTTGTTGTATCCTTATTTTTATTTTTTCTTTCTGTCAACGAAGGAAACCTTCAAGCTGTTCCGAGCGAGCGAGAGTGATGAATGAATGGGGTCCTCGCAGTCATTTTAATTTTCCCCATAATGAAAAGGGAAACCGGAAAACGAATGAAGTGTGATTGAGGCACGAACGCCGTCGCAGCGAAAAGCGCTTCCTGAGGCAGGACTTTTGTTTGGTTTTGCTCTGCTTTGCTTACGAGCTAACAACAATCATCAGGAGCAGCAGCAGCACGGCCCCTCGGGCCAAAGAATGCACATCCGACACGGTGTATCCTGGCCACTTTTCCCCGCCCAGTTTCCCGGCTTTCCCCGTTCTGTGTCAGCATGCAACAAATGCCTCGAGTGCATAACTGCCTGCCAGGCGGTGCATGGAGCAAAAATGCTGAGACTAAGCTTAGAAATTTCCTCTTAGAAGGGTTGGAATAATTAAATTTAGCTAATATTTCCCTTAATTTTTAAGAAGACATATATCTTAATTATTTTTCATTAAATATTTTGTAAATATAAATTTTTGTATACATATATATATAAACCATCCCTTTTTTCCTGTGCACTCTCACCCTGACTCTGGCATAAATCATGGCTGGCATTTGCATGTTCCACAAACCTCCTCCTGCTGCATTCGGCTAATCTTCGTCCTGGCCAAGTCCTGGGGAAGTGCATCCTTTGTATGCCTTTTGTTTGCTTTTCATGTACTTGCTCAATTAAAAAATTGCTCCAACAGGGGGGAGCAATTCGGGTTTGCCTTGTCGGGCAATTAATATGTTAGGTCGCCGGCAGAGAAAGCGTTTTTAATTGCATTTCCACACGAAATGCCGCAATTTCGTTTGCCTGGGATTTTCACACCTATAAAAATGTAAATTTTTCCTTTCACCTGCAGTGAAAGGAAAGCGTACCTTATGTCTCCCCAGATAATATTAATTGCCGCTGCATTTGTACGACTATCTCTAAGCTGACCCCCTTATTCGAACTTAAATTTACGTCTTTCGGAGTTTAGTTAAATGTGAATAAGGATTTGTAAGAGTTAGCCTTTGCCTTCGGCCTCAGCTGAACAGCAACTGTTTCTTTATTTGGTTAAATGGAATTGAGTAAGCGCTTCGTTTTGAACGCTCAATAAGCCGAAGTGGAAATTCTCTTTTCGCGGAGCAACGCAGGCGCCAACTTTAGTTTCGAAAACAGAGAGAGAATCTCTACAAAGAGAGTTGAATCGTGTGTGGATTTTATATATTTCGCGATAGTAAACGAGAATATAATATCATACCATATGTGCTTTCAGAAAAACATACTGCTGCCAGGTTTTATGATCTATAAGAAAATAATATGCTATTGAAGGCTAGCTAAGGTCAAGGATAATGTTTTATAACATTCTTTGGATAGTAAATTTGGCAAAGATAGAAATGCAAGAAGGTCAAAGCAAAAGTTACAACTTCACAAAGTATCTGAATATTTGTAATCAAAATTTAATTTCAAATCTAAACTCTAAATATCTGATATTTAGACTCAGTTTTAATAAAACTTTCAGGTCTTGGATTCCGTAATTTAAGAATTTATTTTATCTCTTCCCAACTGAACTTTACATTCCATCTCAGCTATGCAAAAAATATTTTCATTTGAAAGATGAATCTCAACATTTATTCGCAGCCAGCCCCGATATAAATTCCACAATATGGCAAGGGAAAATATTTTTAATTCTACTGATTGTAGTTGCCTATAGCACAAACTACCAACTACAAAGGTAAATGCAAAAATTCTTATCAACAGACGTTGCAAAAATGTGTGCAATTAAAAACTCTCGGCACATAACAAAAAACATTAAAAACAGGGGAAAATACAGAGAAGAAGGAGAAGAAAGACTCTTTGGGTAGAACTAAAAAATGTAAATTCAGCAAAACAAACGTAAGAGGAATTAAAAGAAGCCGAAAGCAGGTCCTGTGAATCATTGGATTTTAATTAACAGCAAAAAAATAGGGAGGTTTTGGGGCAGAAACCGAAAACAAAGCCAAAGGATCTTTGGCATTGGTAACACAAAAAAAGGATGCACATGCATAATATGCTACCCTTTGCCAGTGATTTGTTTTTTTATCTCTTTTTGTAGCTTGTGTTTTCCTGCGACTTTGACTCTTAGTTTGTAGTCAAAGATTCTTGGTTCTCACTGTTTGATTGCATTTCTGTGGAATTTCAATTGCTTGGTGCTTAAAACAGTGTTAATTGTGCCTTTTTTTATTCCTTAAATCAACTAAACTTACTTAAGACGCCCTATAACCTTTTCTAGCAATAAAAAATACTATATTTAAAGCAATAAGTAAGGTTACTTTTAATGTATTCTTTAACTTGTTTCACAGGGACTTCAAGCAAGTCTCTGATCGCTGGAAAAACACACACACGAGACCATGAATCAAGTACCCATCCGCCGTTGGAGAGAATCTTTCCAGTCGCTGGTGACACACGCACCGGGGTCAATTTCATGCAACACAAAGGGGAGAAGAAGGAGGGCTGGAAAGAGAACGGTTTCAAGGATACTGGGTGTCCTGCATGGAGGGCACGTTCCTGGCTTCCCCCCGCCTTGGCTTTGAGAGGCAGCCAGGCGGGTAGAAAGGCAGAACAGGTGCTCAGCTGTAACTAAACGTCCGTTTTAACATTGCCACCTGATGGTCCTCTGCCAGCTTGAGGTCCTGCCTGCTGCTTCTGCTCCTTCCTCTGCTGGAATGTACGGATGCGGCATGTGGCACATGTCAGTTGCTGGTCACGTCTCCTGCTGGGGCATAATTGATAGTTCAATCTGTTGCAGATCAAACGCTTGACAGCAGCCAACAGATCAAGCTGAAAAATTGTCCAAGACAGTAACCAAAAAAGAAAAGGAAGAGGCCTTTGATTGAGCAAATCACAAAGGTCTTTAACCTGTTTTATGTAAATACAAATGGAAAAATAGAGTTTGGCTTGATTAGAAAAGAGATTAAGTTCCTAATCAATAAATTTAAATTAAATTAAAGTATAATAATTAAATTTATTACCAAATAGGGTTTTCAATTTTGAACACATTGTTTTACGATTGCTTAAGTTTAATAAATCAAGTTTTATAATACAAAATTTAATCTCTCAATTATTGGCAAATATTTATTTTAGTTTTTAAACAACTCTACGATTTATGGGCTTTATGCATTTGCAGTTTGCATTGACAGAGTCTTTAGTCTCTTCACGAACTATTCAAAAATGTATACTATTTTGCTTTCGTGGAGCTTCATATTTATTTTAATGGCTTTGGCCTTTCAGGCAGCACTTTATTTTTGCAAAGTTCGTGGGCGCTAGTCACCCACCAAAGCAGCCAGGGTGAGAGGCTGAGGGATAGGGAGCTCGTCCAGACGATGGCATAAAAACATCTCTCTCAGCCAAATAGATTTTTATGCTTTTAAGTAATTTGCCGCACAAATTGAAAATTTCAGAGTAGCAGCAACGAGTGCAGCTGCATTTGTTCCTGAAGCCAAGTCCAGGATATTCTCGTCTCAAACTCAATACACTTCCGCAAAACATATACATCCTTCGGTTTATATTTTTTATACCACCTCTTTTGTTTGCAGCTCATGTTTTGTCGCTTAATTTTAATGGCTTGTTGCGCATTAAACTTCTGGCTCCATTTATGTTTATGTTCGCATTTTTATTTGTGTAATTTACGCGTCGAGTGCCGATCATAAATTGTGACACGAACGGCGGAAAGGTCACGTTGCCTCATTAAAGTCCCGCCAGGAGCAGCAAACTCGAACAGGAGCAATAAGTGTAATAACAGGAGCAATAAGAGTCACAAGCACAAGGATACACATGTCGTCGGCAAGCTAAAATGATTTACCTTAAAAACGAAAGTATATAAAATGACAAATCATATTCGCAGCAAGCGTCGCAGAGAATGTATTTTGGGTACAGGAAAAAAATATATATGAAGAGCTTTAAAATTAACATTTTTAAATAAAGACATACTGTATAAGACCCTTAAGACCCAATACTTGTATCAATATTACAAGAAAGTCAACAAAGGATACAACAATGTTGATGCCAGCTAACCACTTCTCCTTTCCTGAATAACTTTCATAGCTGAAGTCCTTAAATATAAATTTTACCAATGCACAGAGGTTCAATAATCGAAACTAAAACCAATAAGTAAGCAACGATCACAGTTTTAAGCCTCAAACTTCACTTTTATGGTTTTATTTGTACCCTTTTTTTAAGTGTTCAGTGATTTTTAGACAGTTACTTTGTCCCAGTTTAGGTGTCCATTACACGCAAACCCTTTTCCGTAATTTGTCGCAACAAGGCGAGAGTAGAACTGTAACCAAACCAGGAAGAAAAAAAAAGATAATTTACCACTTAACACAGGCAATTCCCCCGACAGGTAACAAGCCGATTGGGATTGCAGAACCTGCCATCGAAAGGATTGCCAACGAAGCCCCTCAAGGAAGCGGAGGCACAGGAAGGCTGGAGGACTCGTGCTGGATTTTTAGCAACAGGCTAAAAGCAATTTCCCCTTGACAATGGGCACATCTACTCGTAATATCTTCTCACTTACAAGTTTCAGCCATTTATCGTCGTTTGATACTGCCTTTCTTGGCCCAAACCCTCGGCGGCTCCGTCTAATCAGATTTGGGGTTGGCCACATGAAAACACAATTGCCAGAGAATTATCCAAGGAGCAGGGCAGGACGAATACAACTGGGGGAGGGGTAAACATAACAAGCACAAGGATATAAGTTGGGAATCGAAAAAAAAGAAAGAAATAAGAAAACGAAAACGAAAACGAAACCGAGGCAAGTTATGTATGTGAGTAGCAATGACAGTAACGACACAAAATGAACACAATTCGAGCAAATTGTTTGGCAATAATGTTAACTTAATGCGTTCCATTTGTCGCACTTCAATCGATAGACACGCGCGCTCTGCGGCTCCTTCGAGTGATTTGTAACGCTTTGATACTCGCAGGACTCCACAGGACCGACAAAGATTTGTGCTTGTGCCATTGGGGATAAACACGGAGGGGCCTGCCACCGAAATGGAGCAACAAGTCACGGGAGCATGAAATCCATTTAATTGCAGATAAGCCTTCGACTTACAGGCCAAGACGATTAAGTGATTTTAAGTGGAATTTTCATATTAAATGCTCATAAATTAACTGTTGATTGGCTGGGTCTGAATTTGAATTTGAATTCTCTTGCCAAGTTGGACAATAAAAAAACTATTTTACTCAGATTTGCCTAGCCATCTCTGACTCCAGAGATAGTTGAAGCAGAGCCAAGTTTTGCCTGTTGCCAAATAATATTTCAGTGAGGATAAATCAGTGGGAAGTAGATATAACTTACTGAAGAATTTAATTACATTTAATTCCAAATACGAAATAAATAATAATGCAACCATATTTTACTAACCCTTTCATATAAAGCTCTTATTTATTTATTTTATTTAAATAAAACCCCCAGGCATGGTTCATTATATTAGGGCACTGGGCCAACATTTTAAGAGCACATAAATGTACCATTTAGTGTGGGCATAATCTGTGCCAAGAATGCATTTTATAGCGAAAGTTTCTGGGGGCATAAACAACGCTTAAAACTAATTACAGGTACGAGTTCCCAGACTAATTGCCAAGCCAACTTAATGGACGGGTAAAATAGAAACTCCTCCATCCAACAATAATATGCCAGACATAACTAACAATTATCAAAATCTCAAAGTGGGTTTCAAAGTAGAGACATATTGCAAGGCAAACACTTTCCAAAGCACTCGACACATGTTGTTAGTACATTTATCAAAATTCCCATTCCGGGAAAGGGGTTAGTTTATGAAACTTTTGGCTGGCGCATATTAATGTGCAATTCCATCCATTTATGTAAAATGTATTTTATGTTTCCCGCGAGAATTTCACAGCGCGATGCATGGCCCCAAACGGTTAGACAGACAGGCAAAAGTTTTCGCCTTTTTGGGTCGTTGTTTATGCCATATTAAATGGCATTGGGATATAAATGGTGAGAAAAATTCATTGCGAAAATCGGTAGCTCTGCAATATTTACATTTTGGTAACATTTCATAAAAAGCTTATGCAATATATATATATATATACATACCAGCGACGGAAAAACCGGAAAAATGGTTTTGCTAAATGTATGAAAACATAATCAAATGTTATGGCCAGTTAGGGGCGAAACTCGGGGAAAATGCACTTCGAGTTTGGGTTCACTGAACTGAAAACTTTTTTGGCTGCGATTCATATAAATATTTTAGTTCAAATGATGAACAAAAATGTGTTTTGCAGTTTAATGGACCATAACTAATCGATAGTTTGTGCTCTATATTATGCTTAAAAGTATTTTGACTATTAAATTTTAATTAAGTTTTAATATATGAGTATTAATTAGATTCATGAGGTATGTTTAGAGGAAAATATGGTTGGCTCTACTGCTATATTGGAAATAAATAATAATAACTTTGTCTAATCTAAAAGTTGTCCGATTTAATTGGCCACATAAAATACTTGCCTAATTATTTTGATAACCTTCAGAGACCAGCAAGTCACTAGAAAGTCTTACCTGTAATTCATCCTTCTCAGACACCTTTAGCAATCCATCCACTTAAGGATAGCGCAGTCCTCCAGGACCTCACCCGCTCTCTCCGTGAGATAACAGCATGTAAGCGTTGTCATAACACGATCCGGTCATATAAAAGCAAAATTCGCACAAATTTAACGCCTCCAACGCAGACGTTTAGGTTTTTATGATACACGGCCAGGCTCCTTCTCCTTTCCCCCCGGATCGTCCACAAACACCGCGCAGCATTCATATTCATAAAAGGCAGCCAGCGACTCATCATTATTTGTCAGGGATGCGTGTAAACAAGTCAACAAAAAAGAGCGAAGGACAAAAATCATGAGTCACGCATAAAATTTTATGAACTGAACGGGACGAAAGGCGCGGAGGTGGTGAAGTGGGGAAAATAAGGATGAGGAAGAAAAAAGCGACATTGCGTATACGCAGCGTGGGTTGAGGGTTTGTGGCTTAATTAAAAATCAGCGTGTGGTATTTGTATAATTTATACAGTGCGTTTCATAGCATCAGAGCCAGCCTTATAAGCACGTATTTGAAAAATTAATATGAGATTTATATGGATTAAGTTTAATAAGGTTAAAAAATTACTTCTGAGTACAGTAAACAAGCTAAGTTAATTGAAGAAAATATAATCCGGTATTTAATGATATATATTGTTTGTATAATAAACAACTTCATCAAATTTATATATTTCTTAACAGTCTTACGTAAAGTAATCTATTATACAAAAATATATATAGCCACACATATGAGAAAATAGAATGTATATTCTTTATTAAAGATATAATCCTTTGCTTTAAATAAAAATACAATATACTATTTAGTTTTTTACTATTTTATTATTTTGTATCCCTTCTCTTGCCTTAGTATTTTGCCACCCACTTTGTACATTCTGTAAGGACTATTTTAATTAAATGAGAGCTACAAAATGCGAATTGGCCGCAGGTGGTTTAAGAAAAACTCCTCTCAGCTGTTTACGCTTTTCATATACTTCTTCCTCCTTTGCCTGCAGTACATTCCTTTGTCTGTGATTTTCCTTTTCCGAACAGAAACCGAAATAAGTCACCGAAGAAAGTAAGAGGAAAAAGCGAGAGTGAGTGCAAATTTAATTAAATTGATTTCCGCCTCCTGCCCCCGTGGCGCTATTTTAATTAAACCTTTTTCGATAGAGATTACCAAACAGGGAGGAGAGGGAACTTTTAAGCAGGAACTGCATTTTCCCCTTTGAGGATTTTCAGTCGTCCTTTAAAAAATTTCCCTCGCTCAAAGTTTTGCGAATTGCAAATGTTGTTATCACAAGCCCGTCCACAATTGGCTTTCTTTCATGCTTTCCAACGAAGTTCAGCTACAAGTCAAAGTTTCTTCCCCCGCATGTGTGCTCGAGGACTCCCGGTTGGGAGTCGTGTGTTTATTTAATATCTATAAAATAAATTAAACATTCATATTCCGTTTATTTACTTAGGCAAATTGAGTTTTCGCAGTTGACATGCTGAATACGCAGAAAAAAGGGGAGAAAGCCACTGGCAAGACGGAGGAAAACCTTAGGAAAAGCGCGAGTCATGGAGGCGAGACGCTGAGGGCTGAGGGCTGAGGGCAGGCAGGCTAAAAAATTGAGTAAAAAGTTGAAGCTGTCTGTGTAAACAGGAAACGAGTGTCTGTTGCATGCAGAGAGTGACAAATGTCATGAAATATTCAAATTGGCAGAAGTGTTGCCCTGTCGCATGTCGAAGTCACTTTGAGTTTTTAGCCGAAAACTTTTGGCACAACTTTAATTGGGACAAATTCCAGACCCAGAACATACAACTCTCCTACGCTCAGTCACATTTATCATGGCCAAGTAACCTTAACAGCTCATAATTGGCAATTGAGTACAATATAGAATATCATAAATACATAAAGCAACGCCTTCGGGGGTCCGTGCAGGGCACCCCGAAAATGTACATATGTACTATAAATCACAAGCCCGTAAGCTATGGAAAAAACATTTACAAGTCGGGCCAAAGAACCGCAAACACTCCCCCCTTGGGTAAAGCACATACACACATGGAAAACGCTTCGTTTTCATTGTGTAAATATTTAAGCAAACAATAAAATTCGAAACAGCAGCACAAATGGGGGGCAGGGGCTTTAGGTAGTAGCAGGTGTCAAGTGTTGCGGCCAAAAGAAAAAGCAAAGTCAGTTACACCCCAAAAACAACCATTCCGTCCCGTCTCCTTTTCGAAAATTTATGACAAACTGTGGCAGACACACACACCGGCAGCCAAACGTTTGATTCCGGCCATATGTTTAGAATAAAAAATAAGTATGAAAGTTGTTAGTTAAAGGCTCGACTTTGAGATACTTACTACTCATAGGAATAAGTTATAATTTGAGATATATTATTTAATTTATAGATTTTGTATTATATTTATCAAAATTTTATAAACAAGAATTAATTATAATATTTATATTTCAATGTATTAATAAATGCTTCATAATAAACTTCAGAATTTGATTAAAAAGAACTCGTAAATACAGTACTGAATTAATTAACGCACAAAAGCATGCTATACATTTTTAATTAATATGCATGTCCTAGAAATATAATCGCAAAAACTTCAACTATGAGAATTTTCAGCTCCCAACGAATTAATGGCAGCGGCTCAAGTTTAACATGATTTTCATTTAAATTTATAATAAAAATTTCTATTTTTCTTGCTCCTGATCATTATACCCTGGCATTCTTCGTATCCCAAAAAAAAAGAAGCTCAAAAATTGCTTTGCGGAACTTTTTGGTACGTGCCACTTTGGATAGGCACGAAGCTGTTGCAGCTGCCTCGGACCGCCAGTGTTCAATGTGTTTTGTGTCTCTTTTCCCTATATTTTTTTTTTCTTTTGGTCTTTGGGTGCATGACATTAGTTGTGAGCACATAAAAAATAAATAAATTTTATACACGTCATTGGTTTTTATTACTGCAGCAATGGGGAAAGGGCAAGAAATGATTTAGATCGGTTTTTCATTGCTGGGAATTGAATTTGAAAGAACTGTCAAGAAAATTCCCAAAACTCTCCATTCAATCAAGTTTGGGCAACTGCAGGTTTTTAATTACAGGCACGAACAACTCCACCTTGAGCGGAAAAGTTGGTCTCAACTTTCGTAAAACGCAGTCAACTTTTGCGAATCAGTGCGCTATACATATATGCATTCAATCCTGCACATTTATATACACACATTTTTGGCAACGAATTATTGACAATTGCAATTCAATTTCACACACAATTTGGCCAAAAAATGTCGTTGCGCCGGAAATGGCGTAAAAACTTTTCTGTAAGCTGCAACTGAAGGAGCTGCAGCTGATAAGTTTTCACTTCGAAAAAGCTCGTGCCGCCCCATGGATATATAATTCAATGCGACGTCCTCCCTCCTCTCAAAAAAAAGAGTAAATAAGGTCCTGTAAATATTTGTACGTTTGTTTGGTGCCGCTGATTGAGATGGCTATGACAAAATCTGTTCGAATACGAATCTCACTGCAGGATTCAGTTTTTTTTGGCTTGTCAATCTGAAAGAATGACTGACACACTTTGTCAGTTGTTGATAAATACATTATACGGGTTGTTGCCTAATGGAATGGGGCAGCTGGAGGCTAGGAATTTGAATCAGTGAATGGAAAGCGTGCAACGAATGGATTTAAGGGATGCAGGAGAGCTTGGGGAAAGCATTTTAGTAGCTGAAAATAAAAATTAAATATAAAATACATAGAAAAGTAGAAACAAATATAGAAAAGTATGGAAATAATTGTTATTGTCTCTTTATAATTTTAAGACCATTAGGAAAATTGTATTATTTGTAAAAACCCAATATCAGAAAGTATAGAACTTATATGTAGATGCGGCATCTCATTTCATCCGCCCCGTTGCCCGCCTGCCATTTGGCCCTGTGAACTGCCAACCATTTCCAATATTTTTTCTTTATTATTTTAAGACTTAATCTCCTGTTGATTCCTGATCAGCTTCATCAGGAGAATCGATCTGAATAAGGAAAGATTAAAGATTAAGAAGCTTGTTAGTGAGGGGAAAGAGCAAGATGGATTTGCTTGTAATATTTCCATCACTGGAACCCGCCACATTTTTTTTATATGAGATGTCTCTAAAGAATTTTATACTCCTTTGCTAATATATATCCCTACTTCTCAAACAAGTTCTCTGCTTGCAATAAATCAATCTGCCCCTGCCCATTTAGCATCCCGTAAAACAGGACCTCGTCTGATACGGAAATACCGAAAATTCTTACCTTTCGTATGCAAAACATTTCTCCCCCATTCCCCGAGCATTTACTTAGGCAAAAGTTGTTTCGCACCTTAATGGGAATGCAGGTGCAAATCCCTCAATTCTCTCTTCAGCTTCCCCGCAAAATCCTCGTCCATACACAAGTCCGGGACTCTGTTTTTTTGGGCTGGCAATTTCTGTTGAACATGCATGGGAAAAGTCAAATATGAAAACTGTCAGCTGTGTTGAGAATTTATGACTCCGTTAATGCCAACAACACCCCCACAGAACTCGAACTTCCAGGAACATTTACGGTCGCTGAAAAGCAAGCTACAAATTTCAAATTAATATGCAGGTCCTGGGAAAAGAAACGGAAAAACTTCACCTATGTGAATGTTTCACTCACAACGAATTATCGGTAGCGGCTCAAGTTTAACGAAAGAAAATTTACTACGTGATTTTCCCAACGCAGACCAAGTTTTGTGTGAGTTCACATTTATCATTTTTGAAACGACATTTTTATTTTCGAGCTTGGCGGAATTTAAGGAATTTGCAATTTGAACAGTGAATTATATTCTTAAAATTCTAAAATTATAACAAAAATGTTGTATACTTTAAATATTATTATTATTAACAAGAACCCTTTATAAATAATTAAACTTTAACACATTTTCCATTCTCTAAAGTCTAGACTTTTAATTTCAACACCTACCTTTGAAGTATTATTAAATTGTATTTGCCTGCGGCTTAATTTTTAATTCTACCTTTTATGAAGCACAAAAGAAAGCCGAGTTAAAAGGATCTGTGATTGATTAAAAAATATAATCCGTCATCCGCGAGACAGTTTATATAACATTTGAAACGGAGGAAGAACGCCCCTTCATCTTACAGCCATTGCGCTTGCCACTTGCAGTTAATTTAAGACTTTTCACATAATTTCCTTTCGCTATGCAAACATAAAAGGCCAGGGGAAAGCGGAAAAGCGGCTGGGAGATGAGCAGCAGCATAGAGAGAGCGTAAGGACTAGTGGCGGCATTGCAATCGCCTTAAGAACTTCGCTTAACAAATGTGCGAAACGTGACTTAAGCATGAATACAAAATTCCAAAGTGCATACAAAAGCACACATGAAAATCAACGAAAGGGGGTAGTGGGTGGGGCTCGGCGGCCACACACTTGGGGCCTCGGCAAAAACTTGCGAAATCTAAGGGAGGGGGGAGCGAGGGTTGGTAAAGAGGAATGGCTATGGGATAAAAGTAATCCCTGCTTGCAAATATATTTGCAGAAATTTATAATTTATTAAAAAACGTATAGCACCAGCCACGGGCCAGCAACAAGAACAAAGGCAGCTCCAGCTGCATTACACGCCACCACATGCCGCTACCACTACCCATCCTGTATCCCTCATCCTGCATTCTGCATTCTGCGCTCTGCATCCTATATCCTGCATCCTGAATCCACCCACTCGATGCCTTGGGCGCACACATGAGTAATATGCAAGAGAGCATCGAAAATAGAAGGGGGAATGGTTGCACTGCCTTCGAGATACTACAGTGATCGCTCCCAAATAGTACTCAAGGCTCTTATATTAACATATTTTGAATCGGAGGTGTTTATCAATTCAAATGCTGCTATAGCTTATACTACAAATATTTTAAACTGAATACTTTAAGGATTTAATTTATGAAATAAAGATTCGTTAAAGTCTAACTTTATTATAAGAGATATCCTTAGATATATAATTTAATTTAATTATTGTCATATATTCTTTTAAGCAAAAGGTAAAGAGTAAAAATTGCAACTCACCTTCTCTTCACTTTCTCTTTAAGGACTCTTCCACAGGTATATCCGTGTTTCGTTACATTCGTATTGGTGGCAAATTGTCAGATGTTTAATAAGCTGCCATCTGGGAAAATGGGGAAAAGGCGGCGAACATCGTTCAAAGGTAATAACAACATTTTCCAGGCTCCATTGTTTTTAAAAGACAGCTTATCCGACTTAATTTGTAACAGACTTTTTATATACTCTAAAGGAGAATAATAATAGATTTCCTTGGATTTTAAAAACCTCTTTTCTTAACTTATAAAAATAATAATAATACTTATTAGAACACTATCCTGGTGTTATGTGGCCGAATATAGAAAAGGCCATGAATCAAAGAGTACTCCGAGCATTTTTATGTTTTCCTTTGATTTACTTATATTTTTTTGTGGAATTGCATCTTCGCCTCGGGGGACAGAAATAAAATGTACAATGATGAAGCTACCGTCGATGAGGAGCTCTTCCAAATGATGATAATGATGAGAATGATGATAATAATGATGCTAGAAACAAAGCACACTTTCTTGTGATTATCCTTCTTCGTGCGTCTGCTTTTGCTTCATTGGGCCTCAGGCTGCGTTCTGTTGCAGGAAAAAAGTAAAAAAAAACTCTTCAAAGCAACTCATTTTGGTCGTCTGGCATTTTTCCGCTGCATAACTGCAAACTGAGATTATTAATTTTGATGTCTCGGCTTTCCATAATCGATGGAAAGTCCTGGCAAAAATTCCCTTTGAAAATACCAAGCCACCAGCCGGAAGCAGAGTTAAGAAGTCAAGAGACTGCCGGCTATCAGTTGTATTTTTTAATTACAAAAATTACCAGGATTGTCAGATATTTAACTAACTTAAAATGTGATTGAAATCTTGTAATTTTGTTAGTTTTAGTTTCCTGAAATCGCATTTAAATAATGCACATTTTACAGAAATTTGCAGCTGCAATTTTCAATTGTCCCCAATGAAATAAACTTTGAAAATAAAATAAAAACATTGAATTGAAAGTCTTCAGAAAATATGTACATTCACAGCAAGTTGTTTGTGTCTATATGTTCCACTACAAAATTCGTATATTCCAGGGCCTGAGTGCGTATGAAAATCAGAAGTCCATTATCGGGACGATAACAAAATGTTTAGTTTTCCTTTCAGCTGAAACTTTTTTCGATGTAAACTTTTCGGCAAGTGCATATACATACATAAATTGAATGTAACTTTGCACTTATGAATGCAAACACACGCAGACGCTTAAACGCACTCAGCTTTCGAGTGTGTAAGAAAAGGAACGAAAGCAGTATATCATATACATATGTACTACTATATATCATAGGAACAATAGGAATTAATAGACCAAAATTATAACAATGCCTTTTTATAAAAAATAAAATAAACAGTCTCTCTTTTAAAGAGTATCATCTGCTGCACATAGAATCTGTTCAATTTATATGTACCATATATGTATGCATAGGAAGTCAAATGTTACTTGGTTTTTTCTATGCGTGGCTAGGCATCCCGTCTTGTCCTGGACAAACTTTGCATGTATTTCACTGACAAAAGGACTCCCTTTAGCCGTTCCTGCAGCCGCTCCTCCTTATGTCGATACTTCTGATATGCAAAAGATATGAAGGGCCAGCTGTTTCCTGCTCCATTTACTTGCCAAAAACTTTTACCAGAACCAAAATGCATTCGCAGGGCAACTTCAACTCCGGTCGAAGCTAAAGTTAAGGGATGCGACGCCTTCGAAGGGAACTTTAAATATGGAAAGCGGCGACGGAGAAGCATTTAAAATCGAAGTTTTTACACTTATTTTATGGTTATTAGCATTTTTAACTTTTTTGAATATTTACGAGAGCCGATCAGGTGACCAGGTGCATTCTACGTGAAAATCGGGAATTTCCTCAATAAGGAGAAGAGGGATTGCAAACTTTAAAGTTGCATTTAATGCTCATTGATCATGCAGTCAATGATAAGAAAATAATCGATTATACGAAAGATATATAGAATATATTCCATTTTTCTACTTCAGTAAAACGAAAATATTGTGAGATTTTATTTCATGTACATAGTTAATAATTTTGTATTACTTTTTTAATTATTTTGTTATTAACTTCATAAATTACGCATACGTCATGTATGCCCAATAGGTCATACAAGGTGCACAAGGGCTAAATTCATCAAATTAATATTTCTTATTTATTCAAATAAAGATAATAATTAATAACACAATAAAATTAGTTTAGGATTTAATGAAGTTCACCACACCTTAGTTTGTCTCAATAAATTACGCATACGTCACGTATGACGAACGAGTCATAACAGATACTTATACATTTTAGACAATTTTTATTTATTTTTAAAAAGGAACTTCCTAAGTATAATTTTCTTGCAGTGCGTAACACCTTTGGCGCTCAAACGTAATTTATTTAGTCTACTTCACGCTCATAATGCCGCATATCCCCGACGAGGCGGCTTGGGGGTGGCGTCTAGCATTCATGTCAGTCGCCAGGCTCAATCTCCATCTCCCCAAAACCCCCATCATCTCTAGGTGTTTCCAGAGACTCACCTCTCCATATACTTGCAAGTGGCAAGTCGCTTGGAAAAATTATGTTGCACGTGATATGCTTCAGCAAATTCGCTACATGTAACGTGCCGTGGAAAATGGGGCGTGGGGATTTTCCTCCCTGCACTAAAGATGAGTTCCACTTGGAAATATAAATTGAAATCATCAACTGGCTTTGTGCGTTTTATCAACATTTTTACGTGCCGCGCTTCAAGTTAGCGTTAACGCTGCACTGACTCTGCCGCGCCCACTGTAACGCCCTCCTGTACCGCCCCCTTGAACCATCTTCTTGTATCTTCCTCTGGCTTTTCTTTCATCACACTTGAAATTATTAGGAAATATATTTTGTCTCTGTAAATTATATAGCTTTACATAAAAGGAAAATGAAGAAGAACATCAATTTATAATTCTAATGTAAGTGTCCTTCTGTTTCATTTAATTGTTTATTCTTTAAGAAATAGGGATAATAAACTGAACATTTATTTGATCAATTTCAATCAATAAATGTCTAAAATTAAATATAAATATATTTACCTTTCCAAATTTACCAAATATAAACATAAAACTTTATTCTCAGTGCAGTTGAATCAGATTTCCTTTGCTCTGTTTCTGGCTGCGACTGCCAACTGCAAATTAAGCAATTTTCCAAAGGACTTTTGGCTGCTTTTTGGTTTCGCCAGCTTAATGTCTGACTGAGTGCGCGGTTTATTAAGATAAACGATGATGAACGGTGGCGCTGGTCTGCCACCTTCCCCTCCTCGATGTCTGGGGTTATGATTATCCACCTGCAGCTGGGCTTGTTAATTGACTGTTCAGTTCTTCAGGGCTTTCCCTTTTTCCCGAACAACAGGCGAGGAAGGATGCCTTGTGTGGGGTGGGGGAAACTGTGAGGAAAATTAAAGCAGGAGCAGCTCATTCTATTAGGGCATTTGCATGCTTATCTCATTAACACGAAACACAAGAGTTCCGGCCAGAGGTGAGATTTTTTGTCTGGAATACCTCACTTTGGGGAAGAGGATTACCGATGAATGTTTAAATATATAAAGACAAAAAAGGAAATAGTAAAGATAATATAAAACTTTATTTGAATATCATTTATATTTTTAAAGAGTTTTCTTAAGGCTTTCTTTATTATTTATAATTTTAAAGGAACTTTAAAAGAATGCATTTGAGTTTTTTCCATCATTAACGACTTAAAGATAATATTAATATTAATTATTAACTAATTATCAGTTAAATATTTTATATATCTTAATCCCTTTTACAATATTCAACCTTTAACCTTCCGATCTCATTTACACACCATTTTTGTACTCTACACAATTTGCATGTAAATGTAACGGTTGTGTGTCCATGTGGTCCGTGTCCTGCATCCTGTGTCCCCTGGCATTGGCAACAACTGGCTACTTGTCTGCTGCGGAAGTTTTGCGCTTTTGTCGTGGTTTTCATTATCCCTTCCCGTTTGGCTTTTTGCCGCTCATAAGCCGCAGAGGAACCCTTCCATGGCCCACCTCAAAGCGGACTGCAACTGACACATTTGCCAATATTGACTGTACACAGTGGACCCAGTCGACATCCATTCCACAGCCGAGGCTCTCCTCATGGAATTTTCCGCTCCGTCCTGCTCATTTCCGGTTCTTTCGGCCTATGCAAACAAAGCCTTCAACTCGAGTCGCTCTTTTTACCACTCATTAGTGACAATTTTCTTGTAGTTGACATTTGCTCCTCCGCCCTCTGCCCGCCTCTCCACGCCCCCACACTTTGCGGTTGCAGGACAAAGTTTTTGTGTTTATACCACCATCTCGACCTCCGCTCTTTTAGGGATATTTTAAAGTCAGACAGCAAGGAAAATAGCAAAAAATGACGACGGACAGGTGAGGTGATGGGAGGAAAAACACAGAAAAAAGAATAGACAGACGGCAGAGGCGGCCTGGTAGAATGTTAAATTTTTGATGGAAAACCAATTAATTGGAAAAATTAAAATCAAATATTTGCCAAAGCGCTTCAACAACACTTCGCCGGAAACCACATAAAAAAAAGAAACTGCAACAAAAAACATTGCAGCGGAACACGGCAAAAAAGTATTATTCAAGGTGATTTCATGAAACCCTATAACAGTGTAGAAAAGATTATTTAAATATTATATTAGAGTATTCTATTAATTATTCAAAAGTATTTCAAGTATATTAATTACTTTCGGAAGTCTTTGAAAATAATAAAATGAAAATTAAGAATATATTCTGAAATGTACTTTATTAGGTACAAAATTAAATTAAAGATTTTCATAATTAAAATCTAATTTAAGTTTACTAAAATGAAATTGTATATATTTAGGTATATAATTGTTTTATTTATTATTATTTATTGAAAACTCAACCCCTTTATTGATTAAATTTATTCTTAAACGACTCATTTTCGTTTAGTGCACCTGAAAAATATATCCGTGCTTGCTGCTCTCTTTACCAACGTCAGATCTAAGCGTCGTCCTTCATTTATCCTTTCTCCAAAGCGAGTGGAGTCCGGGTGGAGGGGCACAACTCTCAATCAGCGCATGTTGGCGCCCACAAACTCACGTGCAAACACTTTACGACAGGGACTTTTGCCAGGAGCAGGAGAAATTAAGCTGGAGTACGAGCAACGAGCAGCACATCCACAGCTCCTCCACACTCACATTCGCATTCGCATTCGCATTGGGGGGCGAAGCTGGTCTCGTATTGAAGTGCAATTTTGCACAGCCACAGATTCCACCTCTCCACCAGTTCACAGATGCTCCTCCCCAAGTGTGCGGTAATTAATGCAATGAGAGAGGCTCGGGGATGGGGGCGGAAAAGTTACGCAAGGCATCGTTGGAAAGGATCTCTTCTCTGGCCATGTCTGAGGTATTGACCAGGTTACGCCAGCAGAATTGCAAAGTACTTTAAGCTTGCGTAAGGAGGAACTTAAGGCGGACAGCGTAATCAATAATTATAGTTAATTGTGTGAAATGCAACCGATGCAACGATGCAACCCTTACAAAATTTAAAAAAAATTTTTTGTCTCATTTTTTGGGAATTTGGAAGTTTTTCAATTATCATAACTTGGCCTACAGGAAACTAATTTTGAATCGGAAAGCTGTTCTATGCTAGTTTTCAAAAGGCTAACAAATCTGCATACTTACTTTTTAAATAAACAAACGATTTAATTTTTTTGAATTTTGACGATGCAACCCCTTACAAAATTTGACAAAATTTTTTGGCTCATTTTTTGGGAATTTGGAAGTTTTTCAATTATCATAACTTGGCCTACAGGAAACTAATTTTGAATCGGAAAGCTGTTCTATGCTAGTTTTCAAAAGGCTAACAAATCTGCATACTTACTTTTTTAATAAACAAACGATTTAATTTTTTTGAATTTTGACGATGCAACCCCTTACAAAATTTGAAAAATTTTTTTGGCTCATTTTTTGGGAATTTGGAAGTTTTTCAATTATCATAACTTGGCCTACAGGAAACTAATTTTGAATCGGAAAGCTGTTCTATGCTAGTTTTTAAAAGGCTAACAAATCTGCATACTTACTTTTTAAATAAACAAACAATTTAATT
>VNJN01007750.1:0-50078 GCA_008042485.1 Drosophila mayri
TGCACTGTGTTATGCCGACGGTAAAGCAGTCGAAAAAAATGCACTGTGTTATGCCGACGGTAAAGCAGTCGAAAAAAATGCACTGTGTTATGCCGACGGTAAAGCAGTTGAAAAAAAAATGCACCAAAGAGGCAAATAATTTGATTTAATTTTATTTATCTCTGAAATCGGAGGCAGAAAATATATGGAAATATATATGGTCATTCATTTAATACGGAGATATGTATATGTTGGTTTTTGAAATCGGAGGCAGAAAATATCTTGGAATATATGTATGTATATATGTACGTATGGGCATGCATTCACAGCGGAGCGGTCATAAGTGGACTGTATATATGTATGTATGTAACTGGGGGAACGGAGTGTTATGCGGTGACAAAATGACACTGATTGGAACAAAAAAAAATATTGTGACAGCGGCGGACTGTTCGGCGAATTTGGAAAATTGCGGAACTAATGCACACCGGCTGGCCAATATTAATTATGCCTTTTTTATTCACCGCACTATTTCACTGTTCACTGTTCACTGTTAATTGCACTAAAAAAGTATATATAGATGTGCGCAATTGTCATGTGTGTATATGTGTATGTATGTATGGATGCACATATGCCTCGACCGTTGGCAAGCGAATGAATAACGGGGAAACCGAAAACGGTGAGGAAATATGGCGCACACAAAACGAAGCCGGATGAAAAATTTTTCAGATTGAAGGCGAAGTAGAATAGAAATTACTGCCGTTGTGTCGAAAAACTCGGACTGGAGCTGACACGGAAGGAAAACAAATCTTACAGCAGTGTGAACGAAATTTAATGTTCGGACCACTGCTGAAGACCGGCAGCAAGATGATGATGGAGAAATGTCGCACTTATCTTTCGGCGGACCAATGGCGGGAACTGCTGGTAGAGAATCCACAAAAAAATCCGTCTCGAAGGACCAAAATGTAAAGGGGGGCGCTGGTGCCGAAAAAATATTTCCAGAGACGGGTGATGCCGATGAAAAACGGTCTGCTGGCAGCACAGGAAAAACCCACCACGCGATCGGAATCGAATGAAAAAAAAGAAGTCGGTTTCGTCGATGGGTGAATTCCAGTGCAATCGAATGTATTTCGGTTCGCTTCATACATTGAACTAACATAATTTAACATAAGGGTCGCGCTCCCGACCGATAAGCTCAGCTTAACAGCACGGGAGCGGGCCCGAGTGGCGGAAAGCACAGCGCGAAAGCGGGAGCAGCGACGGTAGACCTGAGCACAAAAGGGTCGAGCGCGGGTGCGCTCTTAAGTTTTGGTGAGCCAAGGCGGCATAGAGGGCCCCTCACCTAAACACTCATAGTCGAGCTCCGTCGACTGTAGCTTTCTTACTTGTTTTCCAATAATTTTGAAATCATCGTCAAAAATAGTTTCAGATTCGGCAGATATTTTAGAGTCGTTTTTCAGGTAGTTTTTTGGCTTCTTTTTTTATCACACAAGTGCTTAAGCTATTTGTAGTGTTCCTAAATTACGAAAAATCGAGCGAGAGAATTTCAGATCGAAATAAAAAATTCCGCGAGACTCCTAGTTATCGTTTCAGGCCGTTAACTTTTTTCCTGGCTATTTAATTTTTTGACATTGACATTCATATTTTTTCTGGCGGTTGATTTGTCGTTCCTTCCTTTTGGTTTCATCGGCTCTACGATTTGGCGTATTCCTGAACAAGAAATAATCGGGCCGATTACTGGAGTTTATAGCTATGTTAGCTATTTTTTAAAGGGAGCATTAAGCTATTTTTTTAAGCTTTTAGACATTTTTCTTGCTATTTTTTAGCTATATAAGCTATTTTGCTCTATTTTTTTTTTTAACTTTCAGCTATATTTAGCTATTTTTTAGAAGGAGCATTCCGCTATTTTTTCTCAATAATTATCGGTCAATATAGCTATTTTTCTAGCTATTTCTTAGCTGTATAAGCTAATTTGTGCCACACAGAGTCTTCGGTTCAGTTTTTCGGTTCCTCCAACTTTTTTTTGTTGGCGGCGGACAGGCTCTCCGTTTATCAGGGCGAAGCTGAGTATGCCCGTCGATGGTGACAAGAAGCCAACACCTACACCAAAAAAGGAAACAAAAACCGCATTTTCCTCTCCGCCACCTTCTTGCGTCAAACCAGTACCCTAGTCCGTTAGCCCGAAACCTAAAAGCTCGAGTGTCATGCCATAAGAGGGAGATCTTCCATCGACAAGCTTAAAGACAAGAACGAGAATTGCCATCTTCCAACCAGTGGCGACAGCTTCAAGCGAGTCTTCACTTGTGGAACAGCCAGAGAGTCCCTCTGCATCCGGGACTACATTCCTGAGGGTCACACGCGCTAGTAGCAGAATAGTAGCGATCGCGTCACGGTTTCAAAGACAAAAACAATACGCCTAGTCAGGCTCCTACGTCTTCGGACACATTGCAAGTCCGTCTGCACCAAGTAGGAGCTTTATGGGAGAAGGTCGAAAAGGAGTATGAAATATGCTCTGATCTTATTGCCCAGGAAGAATCCCTCAGCAACTTACCTCTATTACAGGCAAAGTATGACTATTGCTATTCCGTATACGAGAGCTGTGCAGCAAAGATTAGCGAAACGCTAGAACGAGTGACGCCCCAAGCCGTTCAAGCTCCTCCGTCTCAGCTGCAAATTTCGTTCGGTTGCCGGCTTTTATTATTTTAAACAAATTTAACAGAAATGTGTTTTGTCATGTCGGAGCTAAGTAATTATTACTTGGAATTAATATCATCTACGAAAATTGTACTGATGTTTGCCAAACAGCCAAATGCTGTTTTTATAACTATTTAATTTTAAGAAAATTTTTTGCTATATCGTAATCGTATATCGATGGCATGTGGGTGGTCACACCAAAGTGCAACAAAGGGTTGCAAGTAGATCGCGCTGCATTATTACGTTATCCGTTGTGCTTCTTTAGTGATCGTGTGTGAGTGCGAAATTAAGATGAAAAAGGTACGTATTTAACTTAATTATTTTGTTTATTATTAATATCCGTAACTAACAATATGCCTAAAATATTTGCTACCACTAATTCTAATTATTTCAACAGTTTTTAATATGTTTTCGTCTTTGTCTGTTTTGGGTGTATCCTTGGAGTCTCATTTATATATATGTTAATGCGTCTGAGTGAATGTATGCGTGTACAAAATTAGGCTCGAGTGTTATGCAAACCTCTATATCGCATTATTTTTATTTATAAATAATGATTTTCTTTTTTGTTTTTTAGAAGCTTGCCGAACAGAAGAATGGAACTTCAAGGATTACTTATAGATTTCCTGTAGAAAAGTCCGACTGGGAAGTTTGAAAAAGAGTATGAGATATGAGTATGAGGTGGGGGAGGGGGTCAAGGAAATGATTTTCAGGTACATGAACCAAAATATAGAATTAAGAATCATATAATATGCCATGCCCGTTGCGCACAGTTTTCTATTGTGAGCAGCACATGGCATAAAGCGAAGTCCTGCTGGGTTATGTTTGATTACATGGGGAGGGTGGGATCCTGGACAATGATTACGTAATCATTTAAAAAAAATTTTGTTGTTAAAATTATTTATTCAAAAATTGGTGTCGCGTAATTGGTTTCCAGTAATAAATATTTTAAAGGAATGACTGTAATCTCTATTTGAAAATATAGATTAAAAGAACAAATTTTCATATTTTTCTTGTCATGGTGGGGGAAGGGTGTTCATTAAATGATTACTTTTGATTACCAGGGGGGCGGGAAGTGGTCATGAATGCATGAACTTTAAGAAATATATAAAAACATACAATATTTTTTTAATTATTAACCCAATAGTGAATATTGTAAGGGTACCAGGTATGAAAAGTAGCAAAAGATATCCGACTGGGATATGTTGTATGGTTATTAAAAGAACTCAACCTACATTATGCTGGTATAATTGTTCGAATTAAAAGATTTTATTTCTACTCAAACTTCTGTCGATATCGACGTTGATTGGACGCATATGAAACTACTCTAAAATTGCAACAGGGGCAACTACCTTATAGCAATTTTTATACTCTTGCAGGGAATTATAATTTCTGTCAGAAGTTTGCAACGCAGTGAAGGAGACATCTCCTATATGGTCGGAGATGTCTCCTTCACTGCATAAATATATTCTTGATCAAGATCAACAGCCGAGTCGACCTAGCCAGTTCGGTCTGTCCGATTATAAAAGGAAGGAATAAAGGAAAATAAAACCTTGTCAGTTTTGAACATATTTTCATTAAAGTTGGGATTTAGCAGTTTTATATAATTCCTGAAGTTCGGGTTCAGCTTCCATATGAACAATCAGCCGTTTTTCAAACCATTTTCATTAAATTTAAAATTTGGCAACTAATTATTAAGCCAGAATTTCGGTTTAAATTTTTTGTTTAAATTCTGCAAAGGTACACAAACTTTGGTGAGCCGAAGTTAGCTACCTTTCTTGTTTTATTTAATTTGTAATCTGCAAGGGTATACAAACATCGGTGAAGCGAAGTTAGTTTCCTTTCTTGTTATATACTGTGGTTGCAGCTTAAGCTGAAGTGTGAGAAAAGCAACAACTACTAAGCCAAAATATTATTAGTTCAACTTAAAACTAGGGAAACTAAGTTGTTAGAAAATGAGTCACTTTTAGCAGCGATCTTTATGATTCTAACAGAGCCAACAAAAATGTATAGCCAAGCAAAATTTAAAAAATAGCGTATCGTTTTCAATTTAAATCAAGTTAGACAATTATAATCACTTTTTTAACCACATACCAAAAATTTCTCCCACTAAATTAATATGTGTAGTAATAGTTTTATGTGTTTACTAAAAAAAAACGTGCTTGTTAAGTACTGAATAATGCACGAAGTGCATGTAAAATACCCGTGTGTACGTGCATACATATGTATACGTGTCGTGTGTATCGTCTGTATTAATATTTTTTATTTATTTCTATCAAGTGTGAAGACGGTCACGATATGGCCGCCGCCACTATGTAAATATATGTATATAATTATTTAAATATTACGATAAGTGTAAGTGTATTCCAAGGACTGGAATGCGAGATCCACCAATCAGCGACCGGCAGAGGAGGCCGGAGAGCACGATCGGGGCAGAGGCCCACGGCGCAGGCGAAATTGATTTTGCATCGGCCACCTGCATGCTCAAGAGGGAGCGAGAGGGAAAGCCCGGAATGCAGAGAATGCATGGAATGCAGAACGGCGCGTGCCATGGATCGCGGCAGCGCAGCCGTCAAATGAAATAGAGAACACTCGTGGTTTAACTAGTGAAAGCCCTAGTTGAGAAAACCGAGTGACAAGCCAATACTCTTCCGTCGAAAGCACATTGGAGCACAAATTAATTCCAAGAAATATCCTGCGAGAAAAAAAATCGTCGCGAACTCATCGGGGGGAAAAAAAATACAAATATATACAAAGCAAGGAAGTGGAATATAAAGAAAAATAAATTCAAATAAATCAAATAAAATACTGAAGTAAAATAAAATAAATTTAAATCAAATCGAGCCAAGTGTTATTGGGGAGGGGTGGCTCTGGCTAAAAATCACTCGGAATGAAAACACGGTTGAACTTTTCGGGGTGTTACGCGACGAGCGTTGGATATCTTTATTCATATGTAGGTAAAATAAATTAAATTAAAGGAGAGAGGGAGAGAGAGAGTATACGGGACACTTTGAGGCTGTAAATGGAATTACACTGCCTCTCGAAAATAAGCACCCTTTTGGTGCGACCATTCTCCTCTCCCCCCCCCCCCCTTGTGCGGATACGCAGAAAAAATATTTGGAGGGCTTAGCTCGGGAAAGCGTTGGATACGCTGAGCAGTCGTCGACATGTAGAAAAGTGTGGTGATCCTGTCCACACGACTGGCATCGGCCGCTACTGCGACAGTTGACGCAGTATTTCTTCTCGATGACTGACTGGAGCCATTTCTCAGCGCTAAGCCTAAGAAAACGCTGGCATTTCCGAAGAGGATGGTTTCCTTGGCAGACTCGGCATGGGTAGGATAAAATACCTCGGGACCGTCTGCTTTTGATGTCCTCGTATGGAATCCTTTAATTGAAGGACTCGGGGTGAGTCGTAACTCGTGTGGAGAACGAGGAAATCCTTTGGATCGTCGCGGATTCTGGCCTTGGAGCTTTGAAAGGAATCGGGACACTACCGGAACTGCTTGGATGCAGCAAAGTGTGATGCCGACCGTGGCACGTAAAACAGTTGTGGGCGCTTGTGCTATCGTGAAGTTGATGAGCACTTGCAAAGCAATTTAAGCACGACTCTTTTCTTTGGAGATAAGATGTACGATCGTTTATCGTCATCTGTAGGAAGCGTAGGCATAACCGCAGTGGATGGTCCTCTTTTGAACACAAATCGCATATTTCCGAAATTGGAACTATCTTGGCACTAAAGGATTTTAGCACTCGGGGCGACAAATTGGAGGGTGTCGGTTTGGATGGAAGGAATCCAGATCTTGCCACGTTGGAATATCGGTTTTATCCGGGATGGATTGCTCCCATAATACGAGTGTCAACTTTGGGAGTTTTGTAGAGCACAAATAAACTAGGAGACAATATCAGTTCTCAGTAGAAAGGCCGGAAAGTTTAAGGGCCGTAAGGCATTGCGAATAGATTCTTGCAACTCTTATCCTAACAACTCTGGATCCTAAACTTTCGTTCACTTAACATATCTCTTGTATGGTTAACAAAGCCAGAGGCATGCTGGGATTCATTAAAAGGTGGGCGAAGGAATTCGATTCTCCTTATGTAACGAAGACTCTCTTTACTTCGTTGGTTCGCCCTATATTGGAGTATGGTTCGTGCACCTGGAGTCCTCAATTTGGAGTCCATAGTAGCCGCATTGAATCTGTTCAAAATAACTTTTTGCGTTTCGCCCTCCGTGGCCTACCCTGGGATGCCAACCTTAGATTACCGTCTTACTGTAGTAGACTTCTCCTACTTAATCTACCTTCTTTAGCTAACCGTAGGACGATGCTTGACGTCGTCTTTTTACATAAACTTATTAACGGTGGTGTGGAGAGCCCCTACCTGCTAGGCCAGCTCAATTTCCATGTTCCTAGTCTTTTATCTAGAACTTTTATACCACTGTAGGCGTGAGTTTGAAGTGCATGAACCCTTTAGGGTTTTATGTACTGATTACAATCGTCTCTTTGGTAGTATTGAAGGCATTGAAAGCCTTCAAAAATTAAAAACTGTATTGCTTGTAGTACTAGCCAGTAGTGTATCCTAATTTTTCCTCGTCCTTTTCTATTTTTTTCTTTCTATCGCGTCTTTCTAGTACGCGTTTCGTACCGTACGTCACACGGCTGCGCCCCTCGGTCGGTTGGGCGGGAGGTGTGCGTGGGACTCGCGCGAGAAAAAAAAATTAAAAAAATAAGGCTGTAGAAGATTCTTGTACGGCGGATTGCATGTTCAATAGTTTTACCAGTTGGCTGTTCACCAGCGATCGTTTATTTTCGAAACGCTCAGTTAGTGAGCGGAAACTATCGTTGGTGAGTGGTGAATTGGAAACTATGGAATGAGCTTCACCACTTGTCTTGGCATTCAGATAGAACAACTTTTCTACAGGGGTCAGCCCAGGATTGTCAATGTATACCGCCGTGAAAAGGTCTCGGAAATCTGTTCCATAAGCTGGGCGGAACACCTTTCATACGTAAAATAGACATCCTCATATCTTGCCCTCAGAGTCGGCAAGGTGTCCGCCGCGCCCTTTAAATCACTTGAAATTAGTTCAGAACAAGCATCGTACTATTTCTCGACCTTAGCCCATAGGGCTCGGACTTGATCGAGATGAATTTTGCACGTATACTGAGATTGGATGGGCTCTGCTGGATTGCAGAATTTGGATTCGAAGCGATTCAAACGGTCAGATATCAACATAAATTTGTCTAACGCGGATGCATGCATACTGAATATATATGTATATATATTTTGTTATGTTTTCGAAAATTTGGATTGTTTATATATAGATCGTCTCGAATTATTTATAAATGCCGAAACTGGCTTTGGAATTTAGGAACCAATCGGAAACAGAACAAATTTTTTGAATATATATTTTCCTGAATTTTAATCTGTCAATTTTATTG
The DNA here is from genome assembly GCA_008042485.1 of Drosophila mayri. Taxonomy (NCBI): domain Eukaryota; kingdom Metazoa; phylum Arthropoda; class Insecta; order Diptera; family Drosophilidae; genus Drosophila; species Drosophila mayri. Next base: position 8,102 of record VNJN01007750.1, read on the forward strand.
GATGCATGCGGAAGCGTTGGTAATAGCTCAATAGTTCATCTCAGTATGAAAACATATACGGTCACACTAATGCGGAAATGGAAGCGCATGCCGGTTTTTAACTGAATTAGTTAGTAGCAATCTTATAAAAAATAATTCAACAATTATTTTACGTTTCCGGACTTGTTTCGTTGGCCGCTGCTGTAATTGTCGCGGTACTGTTTTCGGAGTCAATGCGGAATAGCGGAGATAACAAGAGGCGGAAAATTTGCCAAAGATCAGAGCGTCGACTCGCCGACGATTAGCTTGTTAATGTATATGGATGTAACTCAGCTCAGAATAGAGCAAAGACGAGTTCATAAGTAGGTAATTATTTTTGTATGTATATAATGTATGTATGGAATGATGTTTGTCGTTTTGTATTTATGTGGAAATGTATTTGTTTATATAGGAACTGTTGACTGTAATAATTAATAAAACGAATTTTCTTAATCTATAGTTATTCTGAAATAAATATCTGAAATATCTGAAATAAATATAAGGGTATGTCTTTTTAAGTTTCAAAAGCGGCAGTAGATCAGTGGAGTGGACTGTATCGATTATGTGAGTATAAAAGTGGAAATAAATTCAAGCGCTGGAACACAGTGAAGGAAAAGTGTTTCGCCGACTACGCCAAGCCAACTTGCGGCTGAATAGGGGTAAATGCCATTTCTTTCAACGACATATCGCGAGGAAGGAATCCATACGGATCCCGACAAAGTAGCCGCGATCCGCGAGCTACAGCCGCCGACTTGCTTGCATTGCGTCCTGGTATCGTCGATTTGTTCCCAACTTCGCCGATGTTGTGGAGCCGATGGTATCGCTGCTGAAGAAGGGCCTGAAGTGGAATTTGACATCGCGGCAGGATTAGGCATTCCAGGAATTGAAAACTCGATTAACGGAGGCACCGGATTTAGTCTGCCCGGATTTTGGGCAGAAATTTGTGCTGCAGACGGACGCCAGCGAATACGGCATCGGAGCCGTACTCACACAGACCATCAAGGGGCAAGAACGAGTGGTGGCCTACGCAAGTCGCCGCTTAAACAGCGCGGAGAGGAACTACTCGGTAACCGAGAAGGAGTGTCTCGCCATTGTACGAGCAGTAAGGAAAATGAGGTGTTACAGCTTTGAGATCGCTAGGAACAACGCCGACCGTTAATCGGCCGAACAGCGACGCCACTACAATCTCCGCCGACGGGAATGGAAACCGCCGGTGAGATCGCTAATACTTGTACGATTCGCGTCAAAACTAACAGCAAAATACGAGGGACCGTTTAGAGCCGTCAAGTTCCCCTCAACAAACATTGTGCAGTTGCACATACCGGGCAGTCGTCGGCGGCGGACAGCCAACCTGAACTAGCTGAAACCCTACCGCGGCGAGGAATCGGACACAGAGAATCCCGCCGAAGACGAGAACGAGGAGGCCGCCCCGACCAGTGGAAAGTCTAGACGGTACCACCGTCTGATACTCTGCTTTAATAGTCAGAGCTCACGGTGTCACTTGATGCTGGGCACGCCCGTCCAACACTCCGCCCCCACTGGGGAAACTAGCAAACACAACCGCCAGTCAGCTCAGTAGGTCAGCCTTTCCCATCGTGGGGAATGCACGTTATACGTAGGGACAAGATTAAACACACCGTTAGGTAGGGGTTCAGGATTAGCAAAATACTAATCATATTTTTTCTCCACAGCTAAACAAGTAAGACATTGACTGGTCGCCCTTATTTTTGTGGCCGGCTGGGCGACCGCAGGCGCCTGTAGTAGCGGAGCTAATGGGACCGCTCCCGTTAACCTCCTCGGTCCACGTTCAACGGGCCGGAGATCCCCGATCCAGAGGGATTACTCCTGGCTGGCGCCAGCCGTAGAAGAGGGGTTCAAGGACCTCTACCTGGACGAGAGAAGACGCCCCGTCCCCGGGGATGATCCGTTGGAGGTGGCCGCACCTGCTGGATCGGTGCGGCCCCTCTTCGTGGATGTGGGCCAAGCCCGCACAGGAGACCCACGACGGCACCGTGGACTCCCGCTCCTGATGACCGTGCCGGACTCAGGAGTGCCGCGACCACCACCGCTAGAGGAGACCCTGGAAACGATCGTGCTGGGGAGCAGCGACGATGACGGCGAGGTCGAGCCGGACGACCGTTTTGGGGCGGCCAAAACGCCACCATTAGCGATGGCGACGCCACCATGGGCGATGTCGACGCCGCCGTCGCCCGATTCGCCCACCCTCCTGCCCAGGGAAGCTTACAACCAGGGAAAGGAGACCGTGATGGTCACGGCCGAGCAGGCGGCGAAGCTGAGGGCCTGTTTCGGCGAGATGTCGCGGGAGACCCTGGAGGCCCTAGTACCGGTCCCCGGACCATTGGGGGCCGAGTACGAGGACGTCTCCGAGGAGGACACCAGGCCCCCGCCACTGGTGGAGAGGCCCAGGATGCCGACCGGCGAAACGGCATACGAGGTGGCCTGGACGCCACAGCAGTCAGCCTGAGGGAGCCTTACAGCCCCTCAGGGAGGGCTACGTGACGACGAGGAGCCCGGGATCTATGGCATCCCCAACATACGCGGGGAGGTTTGGGACGGGGCCGTTCTGGGCCAACCCCACCGGGGTCCGGTGGGCGGTCAGCCAGCCGCTGGATTCCCCGGCAGAGATGCCCGTGGCGGAGGAGAAACAGGAGCACGGACGGCGCGCAAGGAGGCGAACGGTCCCCTGGGAGGACTCACCCAGCGGGTCGTCCAGCGATGGGCGAAGATCGCCGGACCGGTGGGACGCCGTACCCCCCAGCAAGCCCTGGGCAGCAGCACCTTACGTGTGGTCAACACCAGGAGGCCGGTTGCCGGCCCAGCTCATCAGCCGGTTCGAGGCACGACTGAGCACCCGCGGCCGACGAACGAGGCGCTACCTGGATGAGGAGCAGGGGCAACGGTTCCGGGTGCAAATCAGCACGAGTGGGCAGGTGAGGGTCTTCCTCTGCCCCACCAGGAAGTAGGAGGAGGGTGTAATGACGGTCACGATATGGCCGCCGCCACTATAAATATTAGGTTAAGTGTAGAAATAAGGTGTAAATATTAGTTAGGGATTAGGGAAATAGGCGTTAGGATCATAGGGCCAACCACACCCACCGGCCACACCTTGGCTGACGTCACCAGCAACATCGCCGACAACATCGCCCGCAACATCATCGAGAAACACCGGGACGGAACGGTGGAACGTTTTGTGCGAGCTCTGGTTATACTGTATGTATGTATGTACATAATATGTACTAAATATCTCCAAATCTTGACGTTATAGCCTAATAAATATCAAATTCCTTCATAACCATATTGACCTGTGGTATAGAGAATTTTTTTGCTAAACATTATTTACGCGTAGAAATGCTTGACCTACGAAATTTATAGGGATGAGGCTGGTACTAGCCCCACTTTTTTTTAGCATAACCTATAAATTTCAAGCCGATTGGCCGATACATTTTTCAAATATTTTGTTAGCCAGTTAAATTAACAATTTTTATACGAGTACGCTGCACCAGGAAGTAGGAGGAGGGTGTAATGACGGTCACGATATGGCCGCCGCCACTATAAATATTAGGTTAAGTGTAGAAATAAGGTGTAAATATTAGTTAGGGATTAGGGAAATAGGCGTTAGGATCATAGGGCCAACCACACCCACCGGCCACACCTTGGCTGACGTCACCAGCAACATCGCCGACAACATCGCCCGCAACATCATCGAGAAACACCGGGACGGAACGGTGGAACGTTTTGTGCGAGCTCTGGTTATACTGTATGTATGTATGTACATAATATGTACTAAATATCTCCAAATCTTGACGTTATAGCCTAATAAATATCAAATTCCTTCATAACCATATTGACCTGTGGTATAGAGAATTTTTTTGCTAAACATTATTTACGCGTAGAAATGCTTGACCTACGAAATTTATAGTGATGAGGCTGGTACTAGCCCCACTTTTTTTTAGCATAACCTATAAATTTCAAGCCGATTGGCCGATACATTTTTCAAATATTTTGTTAGCCAGTTAAATTAACAATTTTTATACGAGTACGCTGCACCAGGAAGTAGGAGGAGGGTGTAATGACGGTCACGATATGGCCGCCGCCACTATAAATATTAGGTTAAGTGTAGAAATAAGGTGTAAATATTAGTTAGGGATTAGGGAAATAGGCGTTAGGATCATAGGGCCAACCACACCCACCGGCCACACCTTGGCTGACGTCACCAGCAACATCGCCGACAACATCGCCCGCAACATCATCGAGAAACACCGGGACGGAACGGTGGTACCGCATCCCAAGGACCGGAACGCGAGATCCGCCATTCAGCGGCCAGCAGAGGAGGCCGGAGAGCACGATCGGAGTAGAGGCCCACGGCGCAGGCGCTGACAGCGTACAAGAATTCGAAATGGAATTTGCGTCGGCCACCTGCATGCTCAAGAGGGAGCGAGAGGTTAAGCCCGAAATGCAGAGAATTCATGGAATGCGGAACGGCGCGTGTCATGGATCGCGGCAGCGCAGCCGACAAATGAAATGGAAAACACTCGTGGTTTAACTAGTGAGAAAACCTAGTTTAGAAAACCGAGTGACAAGCCCGAATTCCATTGACGACGAAAACACATCTTTTGCCAACGACTAAGGACATCCGAGAACCAGGACAACGAGGACCCCGAGATCTAAAGGAAAACGAAGCTACGGACAATTCTCACCCCTTTTCGGTATTCATTTTGGTGAGCAAGGCGAGTCCGCCACAAATTATTACTTGTATTTTTTACTACATTTTTAGGTTTGTGTGTGCGCTAGCAGAATAGAAAGAGAGGGATAGGAATAAACACAAATACATTTAAGAGAGCTCTGGAACAAACGGCAGCATTAGCATGAAATAAAAGACAAGCCATGAATACACTGAACATTGATCTCATTATTTTTCTGTCCCAATTAGCGACCCATTTCACCCACTGTGCCCCTCCTCCCCACCTCGGCTGCCGTTGGGTAATTCCAGGCATCGATTTGGGCAGGACGGGAACAGGAGCGCCACGTTGCTGAGATTAATTCCGGGCGTGGGCGGCGGCTGCGGGACCATTCCCAGCCGTCTGTCCAGCCTCAGGGTACGCCTCAGGGATTAGCCCAGGCGCCATCGCTGGCGATCACGAGTCACAGGGAACATATTTCGTGGAGGGCGACGGCCCGCCGTTGGGATACCACGGTGGAGCCGCCGAACCGCGGCGGCTTTGGCACGCCAGCGCCGTGGTTTTAGGATTGGGTTGCGGGCGCGGGAACGGGCTGCTGGGTTGACCCCGGGCCTCGGCTCCAGTCTCTAGTGGAGGGTTCGGCCGCTGGGAAATTCCCGGGCCGGTAGCGCTGTCCCGCCCAGCGTGGGCAATTGGAATCGGCAATTCTCTGAGTCAAAAGCCACCCCTAAATTCCTCACCAACCTCGGCCCCTCCATTTTCTGGCGTTTCCAAAAATATAAGTTATATCTGGAAGGGGACTATGGGCCGCTGAGGTTTTATCTCGGCCACAGTGCATCCTTACAGAAGCCAAAGTTTGGAGCCTAAAGTTGAGGTAAAACTATTGATCTCTTAGATAATATTCAATCTATACCACAAGAAATGAAAAATGATAAAATAGGACAAATCTGTAAAGACATATGTGCATAGATAATTTTCAAATAATTTATGGTCGATTGCCTTTAAAAAGGCCGATGAAGGAATTTCTTCAAGAGTTACAATTTAAGACGCCCCGACTTGCAGATCTTGTAAATGTATTATTAGCCACCCAGGTGCCGGTAAATTATTTATTTATTGTAAGCGAAAAGCGAACTTTACTTATCTCAGATTCGTAGTATAAGTGTTAGATTAAGTTAAGCATAAGTTGTAAATTAATATAATTAAAATATGTAAAATGTAATAACCTTGTATTTATTCTTTTAATAATTTTGTGTTGAAGTTTTGTTTGCCGAATGTATTTTATTTTTCGTAATAAAAGCATAACCTCAAATTCTGATTCATCCCTCTTTCTTGCTCTTGGTTTTCATTCAGATACGAGTGGGTAAGTTTGAATGCTGCCACTTCTAAAAAACATAACATACATACAACACCTCTAATGAGAATAAACGTATTTTCTCCGAACCAATTCGAATGGTCAAAAAGCTTCACCGTTTTGTGCGAGCTCTGGTTATACTGTATGTATGTATGTACATAATATGTACTAAATATCTCCAAATTTTGACGTTATAGCCTAATAAATACCAAATTCCTTCATAACCATATTGACCTGTGGTATAGAGAATTTTTTTGCTAAACATTATTTACGCGTAGAAATGCTTGACCTACGAAATTTATAGGGATGAGGCTGGTACTAGCCCCACTTTTTTTTAGCATAACCTAAAAATTTCAAGCCGATTCGCCGATACATTTTTCAAATATTTTGTTAGCCAGTTAAATTAACAATTTTTATACGAGTACGCTGCAATAAAAAATTTTGTTAAAATGTTGTTGGTATTGTTGTATTTTGGACTATAAAGCTAGTGAAGACTAAAGATTAAACATTTTTTGGATCAATAACAACAAATAAATACAAATGCATTTATAATAAAGCGAAAAAGCTATTTTTCTTTAAGTTCCCCAAAGTTTTTAGATATCAAATACTTCTATTTTTATACACTTCAAATTATACACTTTAAAAACATATTTAACTCAGGACGGGTTGTTTCGTTTATTGGATCGTAAACGCGCTAATCCAGTACGTTCTTCCTCTTCATCGCTGGTATATTGATGTATGCTGGTTCCACTGACAGTACCTACTCGGACTGAAGACGTCGCTTGCATCAGCTCTTGGTCTGGAGCATTGCGATTTTCATATAGCAATACTTGCAGTGTTTCTTCATAAATTCGCGCTTCTGGAAATTCTACTTTTGTATGCTTTCTATCAGTTGCGTAAACTATTGATGTGCAGCACACTTCAGCAACTTTTTTGCCATGTCCGTAAAATGACCAGCAACAGATTTCACTTGGACCGATAACATCCTTAATGAATAAAATTCGTTCATTAAACCGCAAAGATAGCTTGTCGAAGAGTTCTATGTTTTTAAGCAAGTTATCATCTGATGTGCTTGTGTAAGAGTATTTGTTGTTTTGCCGCTGAACTACTAAAATAACAGCTGGCTTTGAAGATGTACTTATTATTAACTGTTCCTCCTTTTGCGAAGTTATTAATGGAATTCGGCAAATTGGCTTTGGCTCCTGATGTGCAAATAATGCTCGTTCACAAGATAATGCCAGTTCTGTAATGCAATAGTATTTTGCTTCAGAAAGTAGCTCGGCAATTTCTTTGTTTGTTTCAGGCAATGGAACCGAACCATCGCGTAAAAAGTTGAGAATGATTCCAAAGTGATTTCCACAGCGGTCAATTAAAATCCATCCTGTAATTAAAAATCTATTATTTTCTGAATATTGGCATAAATTTCGGATTACAACTTGCAGTACAAACCTTCAGAATCTGTGAGCACTTCCATTCTTCCACTGAACATTGCACTTAACATTGTATCGTTATGTTTAGTTAGTGTACCAATAGTGGTGTAATACAAGCTGCCACCCACATTTAGTTTCACATATTGTGAGGATTGTCCCTTCAAGAATACTTTTTGATCTCCAGACATTGTTTCTAGCATGGGATGAAGCACAAGTTGCTGACTTTCTGCCATAGGTGCCGAAAGGCGAAAGTTCTTAAGAATTTGTTTAGCTTAGTGACGTTGCTCACACCACAACCAGCGTTTATGAATAATTGAACCTTTCAATAACCAACAAAATTATTCCACCAAAATTATTACATATTACAGATATTGGTAGAGATGCAAGACCATCGATAGAAAAAGGGCGATAAATTAATGTATTTATTCCAAGAACATTGTCTTCGCCAAGAAAAAAAAACTTGTTATTTTAGAATGGCAAATTAAAGCATAGTATCCGAACAGTAAAACGTTACGAAGCGGAACAAATTTTTTATGTTTTTAAGAGTGACTGCTGATTTTACTATCTGTTTGGCATTTTTGGCCGGCAAGTGATGCGGTCATACATGCTTGTTTACAACATTTTAAAAATGTAAATAAAAAATGAAATAAAACGTTTTACTGTCTGGATACTATGCATAAATCTGCAGCAAACTCCTGTGATGATTTTTGAAAATTTAACGGATATACGGAACTGAAGAAGGTAGACAGAGGGGCAATCGAGGGTCGAGAACAGCCCGTTTTATTAAATTTGCCATTCTTTTTCGCAGCCCGCTCGGAAAATACTAAAAAGTGCCACACACTATTCTAGTATATTTGTTTTCGTGTCAGGTTACCGGTCTTTAAAACGGCCGCTGACGAACAACCGTTTTTAACTATTTGCCTCTCGCTCTCTCTCACTGCTGAAAGACGGGTTTTTACTGTCTGGATACTATGCTTAAGAAAGAGCAAATGTTTAGGAGAGTGTATGTCAGTAATGCTGTTATGATACTACCGCATTAATTAGCCTTCATTCGCGATTTGACTTATCTATAGGATTTTACACAAGTGTGAGCAAGATAACTATATGACACTTTTAATGCATTGGCCAATGCATTGACAAGTCATTAGAGACGAAAATCGAAACATCTCCACAAAAAATATTCTTGATACTTAATTTTTCCGACGACAGTATACTGCTTTAATGAAACAAAATTGTAATTAGAAAGTATATTAGCCAGCTCATTAAACGTCATGAGTCAAAATTGTCACCCAAAAAAGTTTGTTATGTTTTGCTGGTCTCTTGCATTTATAAAGATTAAATATGGCGCAAAACATAAATAAATAAACGAAAAAGAAGGAACTTGTGACGGTTTGCCGCAGGTTCCCAGGTAGCTTATGGACGGTCAGTGTCTAATAAATTCTAGTCCGAGTGGAAGCTGTAAGAGAAGTTTGCCCGTTTCCCAGTGAAAACATTAAAAAAAATTCGGTTTACTTAAGTAGGTTCAGCTCTTTATTTAAAAATTTAGTAGACAGAGTTTCGAATGCAGTCCGTCAGGACCTCTCATCGGGACCTCTAGTCAGGACCTCTCGTCGTCTGGGCTCGCTCTGGACTCGGAAGTCTTCAGAGAGAGGGGGACTCGAAAGTCTTCAGGTGTGAATCCGAAAGTCTTCAGAGAGAGGCGGACTCGAAAGTCTTCAGGTGTGGACTTGAAGTATTCAGAGGAAGGCGGACTCGAAAGCCTTCAGTTTTCGGACTCGAAAGACTTCAGAGGGAGAGGCGGACTCGAAAGTCTTCCGTTGCGGACTCGAAAAGATTCAGTGGACTCTTCAGAGAAAGACGGACTCGAAAGTCTTCAGAGAGAGAAATCGGAGGGCCGAATTATTGCCGCGACACGAAAGACGTTCGGACTATATATTGCAAACCAAATCCTAAGATTCGGTTCGCCCAAAGAATGACTTTGGCTGCTGACTACTGGAAGTGCGCTTATAGAGGCTTAACGCTCCCGATCGCTGTCGGCTAGCTGTCGGGCCAGCGGCACGGCACTCATTATATAGCGCCTGGCGTCGCCTAGTGTGCCCGCCGCAATCGGCTTCTTTTTCTTCTTCTACGCACAGTGTGCTCCTGGCCGTTAGTGTGCGGCGCACGCGTCACACCCCCACCCATCGCTTCAGAGTTGTTGCGATACCACACCGTAAGCCCTTCCCTCGGACATGACCCTGCCTTGTGACCAGCTGACGTGCATGCCACCGGTGGAATCGTCCATTCCCATCTGCTTTTGTCTCTCTCCGGCTCATCCCTCGCTGTCACATCCTTGTCTGGGGTTGCCGGCTGCACCGTCGTCCGTTCTACCCTGGGTTGGCTGACCTTATGTATATCACGGTCTCTCTATCTTCCCGTGTGCTCTGACCCGGAACCGCCTGGCCTGTCTGCTTAGGTGGACTCTCCGCCGTCTCACAGCATTTGATGATTTTTTCAATATGTTGTTAATGTGATGTCTTAAGAGCGGAAATCCGCGAGGGACTCGAAAGTCGGCTGTAGACGGGAGAGTGCGGGCGGACTCGTAAGTCGGCAGAGAGAGTTTGCGACGGACGAAGTCTGCGGAGGGCGGAAGAGAGAGAGAGGGATGGACTCGGAAGTCTTCCCGTAGAGAATTCGCGATGGACTCGTCAGTCTGCAGTAAGCGGGAGAGAGCGGGTGGACTCGCAAGTCTGCCAGGAGAGAATTCGCGATGGACTCGAAAGTCTGCGGTTCACGAGAGAGCGGGTGGACTCGAAAGTCTGCCAGGAGAGAATTGGCGATGGACTCGAAAGTCTGCTGTTGGCGAGAGAGTGGCGATGGACTCGAAAGTCGGCGGAGAGAGAGCGGTGGACTTGAAAGTCGGCAGAGAGAGCGAGCGGTGGACTCGAGAGTCTGCCAGGAGAGAATTCGCGATGGACTCGAAAGTCTGCGGTTGGCGAAAGAGCGGCGATGGACTCGAAAGTCGGCAGAGAGAGAGGGGTGGGGGGACTCGAAAGTCTGCAGAGAGAGAGTGGGCGGTGGACTCGAAAGCCTGGAGAGGTTTTCGGCACGCCGAAATGTCGCGACTCGAAAATCTTCCGACAATTTATCGCAACCCAAATCCCAAGATTCGGATTGCCCAAAAAAGTTACTTTGGCTGCTGACTACTGGAAAGCTTACCGCTTCCGATCGCTGTCGGCTGCTAAGTGATTTCTGACGGCCGGCGGCCCGCATTATATAGGGCCTGGCGGGTTCCAGTGTGACCGCCGCGATCGGCTGCTTTCTCTTCCATCCTTGTCCAGTGTGCCCCGAGCCTTCAGTGTGGCCCTTTCCGCGCGCGCGCGCCCGTTTCAGTTTGACTTTTTCCTCCTTCCCCCTTCCTTTATTTGTTCCCTTTCGTGTTTCCCAATTCCGTTATTTATTTCATTCCGTTTTCGTTTTATTTTTCTTTATTTTCAGTTCTTTCTCGTTTCGTTTACCAGCTTTTCATTTATTTTCAGTTTCATTCCTCTTTCTTTTTATTTACAGGCTATTTCTGTGCGCGGCACGCGTCACAAGGCTCACATAATCAAAATCCAAATATAGAAAAATATGCGTTTATATTAAAAAGGATTCATTCGCAATTAACGCAAGTATATACCAAAACACCTTCGTGTTTTTTCGGAATACATTTAAATTTAAACGAAAAAACATTAGGGACCATCCATTCATCGGACGGCAGAAGGCACCTGCATATTGAAGGAAGGTCCTATCATAATCAATTGAATGTTACCTGGAACCCAGCCGATAACAATATTTTCCTGTTTTACGGAAGCCTTTGAAGTAACGGTCTATAAGGTTTTGCTGTTCCGAAATTTATCATTTTGTTCTCAATCTGTTTTGCATAAAAATTTGAAGTACTTCTTTTGCCGATTGTTTTTCGGTGCTACTTCGAATTCTGCTTCTTTACGTTTGTAAGATTCAATTCACAACAACTCTGTTCGAGCGAGTTGACTATATGGCACTCCTAATGCATTGTCTAATGTATTGACAATACATTAGAGGCCACTATTGATAAATCTCCATAAAATATACTAGATACGGTATTTGACCGATATTAATATACTGTTAAAATGAAGCGAAATTGTAAATGAAAGTAGTAGCCAGGGCATTAAGATCATAAGTCCAAATGGTCCCCTAATACATATAGTTGTCTCTTTCAAGGTTCTAAACAAGTCTCTAATAAATGAAAACTTCATTACTGCGACATAAGTCGCCAATGTCTCTTCCAAGTGAACGGTCGTGTTTTTTCTTGCGCTCTCGTTTTTGTAAAACCTCTATGTTAAAACCACCGACAGTTAAACGTTTTCGAAGCTTCGCTTACTCTCTCACTCCCCCGCTCTTTAGTGCTTCAACTCTCTCGGTGCAGCTGCAGTTTTCCTCTCACATCTTTCGCCCTATTGCTACAAGTACAGTGGTAAGTCTTTAATAATGTCTTCCGATATCTTCTGCTTCTCCAAATACTGCAAGAAGGTAATTTTGTCAAGTGATCTTACCATAGGCTGCTGGCTGTGCGACAACATTTTGCACGCAAAGTGCATTGCCGGTTGCCGGCCGGACTGTTGATGATGTGAGAAAAAACATCGGCTTGCGCTACTGTTGCGATGCGTGTCGTGTAGTTGAAAGGGAAATGTCGTCTTTCATGCGGCAAACCAAGGGCAGTTTTAAGGAGCTGTTTCAATAAAACTCATAACAGCTTCCTAGCGCTTGAGAAACAATTTAATAGCCTTACGCTACTAAATGAGTCTCCAAGGCGCAAAAAAACTGCAACTGGAGTGCAGCATTGCGACGGATCCCAACAACCCGCGGCGGAATTCGACCTCAGAATTAAATCCCAGAATTCTGAGGTCAAGTGTTAGGAAAGAGTCGGTTCCCGAAGTTGCTATGGGACTAAACGTTCCACCGCAAATTTAAATTTCGTCTCCTATGGGAGCACAAATTTTGACCCCCCTTAGCCCCGAAAATCTATCCCCCCAGGAATTCCCAGCCAATATGGGGCACTACAGGCACTCAGTCTGTTTCACTTCAAGCCCTCATAGCTGTCCCACCTACGAAACAGATATTTGTTTCGCGGCTCTCCCCTGGCGAAACATCTGAAGATGTTATTGCCTTTATACGAGGCAAAGTTAGAGCCGAAAATTTTAATTTAAAGGTGGAAAAATTCAAATTTTCTTACGCTAGGGATATTTCATCTTTCAAAATAAATATCCCAAACGAATTCTTCGGCACGATATGCTCAACCAAATTCTGGCCTGAGTATGTTGTAGTTAAAGAATACGAAGCTAAGAAAAAGAAACGGCCTGTTGGGATATCTCTTCCTAAGCCCGATCCGACCACTGTGCCCTCTACATCCTCTAACTCTGTCAAAAAAAACTAAATACCTCTCTGTTAATCTCCTATCAGAATGTGAGGGGCTATTTGGTCCCTAAATACCTCCTCTAACACACTTCAATCCTCAACGCAACATGATTTTATTGCTGGCTTGCTCGACATTTCGCTGTCCCAAGTCAACCATGTTCGAAATTCTTCAGAGCGCTTGCTTGATCTTTGTTTTGTCTCTGATCCGGCGAGCGTCAGTTTAGCGAGGGTGGCGCCTATGACGCAACGTGAAGATCCCTATCATCCTACTTTCGATGTGACATTCGATATTGGGGCTGTTATACAGAAAATATCTGATAGACCAGCCAAAAGAGTTTACTGCTTTCGCAAGTCTGACTTCGACCGGCTGAATAATTTTATTTCTAAGTTTAACTGGTCTGATTTATACATGTGCAGTGACAGGGCTGATGCCGTAGACTTTTTTTACAATGCGATGAATTCATTCTTCTCGGACTGTGTCCCGTTATATTATCCCTCAATCTCAAATAAACGACCTTGGTTTACTAAAGAATTGAGTCGCTTAAAAAATGTAAAGTCAAGGCTGTACACGAAGTTTAGAAAAACCGGTTCTCGTTCTGACCTCTCTAATTATATATAGGCTCGGTCAAACTTCACCGTACTGAACGCACAGTGCTACAAAAATTATTTGACTCGTTGCAGGGTCCAATTTTTCCAGGATCCTAAAAAGTTCTATAATTTTGTTAATACTAAACGTAAGGCGGCGAACCTAAGGATGAGTTACCGTCATCACTTTCGTTTGCAAACGCAACTGTCAAGGGCGATCAGGCAATTGCCGATCTTTTTGCCCAATTTTTTCAAACAACATACTCCACTTCCACTGACCTAAATTAGACTTATTCTTATAGCTTGCCCAGTTCGAACTAAATTTTCTGTCCATGTTTAAATGAAAGCTCTCTCCTTTTAGATCTTCATCGTGTAAAGCCAGTTTATCTGCCAGGTCCCGACGGAATACCGGGCTGTGTGATTAAGTATTGTGCCGATGCCCTGTGCTCGCCCCTTCTTAAATTGTTTACCTTATCCTTAGAAACCTCGCACAAAAAGGTAACAAATCGGAGGCCAACAACTATAGAGGCATCTCTAAGCTTTCGGCCATTCCTAAACTTTTCGAAAACATTATTACTCCACATTTGCAGCACCTTTGTAGATCGGTAATTTCTCCTGTCAACATGGATTTGATAAGCGAATATCAACAACTAGAAACCTTCCGGAGCTCACTTCCTTATTTATAAGCGGTTTTCAGAACAACCTTCAAAAGGAAGCATTCGATTCCGTTAACCATTCCCTTCTCCTCAGAAAACTCGACTTAATGGGTTTTCCAATTGATGTTCTTAGGTGGATCTCTAGTTATCTGACTGGCAGGACGCAAAAAGTCCTCTTTAAAAATAATTTATCTAATGTTCTCCAAGTCACCTCAGGTGTCCCGCAAGGGAGCAACCTGGGGCCCTTATTGTTTATATTATTTATTAACGATCTGCCCAAAGTTATGACTAATTCTAGAGTACTCATGTACGCTGATGATGTCAAGCTTTGCGTGCAATACAAACACGTTTCTTACCAGTCTGACTTACAAACAGATCTTGATAGCTTCCAAACCTGGTGCTGCATAAACCTACTAAACTTAAATGGCTCTAAATGTAAGCTAATGACATTCTCTCGTGTCGTTCCCAAGCTTGTAATTTACACACTTAACTGCTGCTCTTTGGAAAGAATTATCTCAGTTGATGACTTGGGTGTCCGCCTGGGTCCCAAACTTGACTTTATAGATCATATTTCGTGCATGGTGAATAAAGCCAGGGGTATGCTGGGATTTATTAAAAGGTTGGCCAGATCAACTTCCACGTCCCGAGTAGAAATACTAGATCGCACATACCTTTAGTTTTGCGCCATTGTAGAACCTCCTATGAACTGCATGAACCCTTTAGAGTACTGTGTGCAAGTTACAATGATTTGTACTCGGTAATCTCACTTGCTGATTCCTAAACTAAAAACTTTAATCCTTACCCACTTAAATTGCATGCATGCAAACATTCAGGCAGCTCGCCGCAATTTTATTTCCTTGTGTTCTTTTCTATTTTTCAATCGCGTCTACTAATCTAACCCTAACGTGCCTGGTTTCATAAGGGCCACTTGAGTGTACTGACCGTTGTGCATCAACGTGCGAGTTAATTCCTTAATTGCTATTATATAATATCGTCCAATAATGCAAGTTGAAAACTATATTTTAGAAATATTAACATTTGACTTATAGGTTTCAAAAATATTATGATATAAATAAATTTATGATATATATCAATATATAAAAATTTCATTTATTTCCAGCATGACCGAAAATGTTATTTTAAATACTTTTTGGTATTTTAAGAACTCTGATTTTGCTCAAACCTACTATAATGGTATATAGGTATTTATACTGTTATGATACTACAGCATTAATTAGAGACTTTATTAGAGATTTGACATCTCTATAGGGTTTTACACAAGTGCGAGCAAGACTACTATATATGAAACTTATAATACATTGTCAATGCATTAGCCAATGTATTAGAGGCCACTATCGATATATCTACATTAAATATACTAGATACGATATTTGACCAATGACAATATAGTTTTAAAATGATAATGAAATATAAAATATAATGAAAACTTTATTATAGTGTTATGATACTACAGCATTATTTAGAGACTTCATTAAAGATTTGCCTTCTCTTTGGGGTTTTACACAAGTGCGAGCGAGTACTATATGGCACTTCTAAGGCATTGTTTAATGTATTGACACTATCGATAAATCTCCATAAAATATACTATATACGATTTTGGACCGATGACATTATACTGTTAAAATGAAGGAAAATTGTAATTTTAAAAAAGGAGCCAGGTCATTAAAGGTCATAAGTGAAAATGGTCCCCCAAAAAGTTTAAAAATCAGTGTGACCCAAGTCGCATTACAAAAGAAATCCGAGCCAAATAAAACATATAGTTGTATCTTTCAAGGTTCTAATGAAGTCTCCAAATCATAGTATCCAGACAATAAAAAACCGTCTTCAAGCAGAGAGACCGAGAGGCAAATATTTGAAAACGGTTGTTCGCCAGCGGCCGTTTTAAAGGCCGGTAACCTGATACGAAAACAAATCTACTAGACGAGTGTGTGGCAGGCTTTAGTATTTTCTGAGCGGGCGGCGAAAAAGAATAAAAAATTTAATAAAAAAGGCTATTCTCGACCCTAGATTGCCCTCTGTCTGTATTTTTTTCAGATTGTTATTACTTTGTTTTCATACTATTTAATAGGATTGAATTAAATTAATTGTATTGATCTAATTTTTAGATGTGATAATATATATTAAAATGTTTAATAAGTTTTAAAATATGACATATATTTTGGTGTTGGATGAGATATTTGCAAAGATAGGTGTATTGTATTGAGTGAAGATATTAGAAGGTGTGAGGGGGTGGACCCGTTAAGTACTCTTGGTACGATGGGTATTCAATATATGTCCTTTCTACACAATACAAGACACCTATCTCTGCAATATCTCATCCAACACCAGAAAATATATGTAATATTTTAATATCCATTAAAAATTGTAATATATTTTATCAAATCAAAAAATTAGATTAATACAATTAATTTAATTCAATCCTATTAAATAGTATGTAAACAAAGTAAAAACAAACTGAAAACAATACAGCCGAAGGCCCCAGACGCCATGGCTTCTGTAGTAGATTTAAATTTTGTAAACCTTAGTCTACTATGTTATAATAAAAATATACCAATAATTTACATTCTCATCATTATTTTTTGTTTGTTTTATAGTTAGTAAATCTGCAGCAAACTCCTGTGATGTTTTTTGAAAATTTAACGGATTTACCGAACTGAAGAAGGTAGACTTAAGCATAGTATCCAGACAGTAAAACGTTTTGCAGCGGAACAAATGTTTTATCTTTTCAAGAGTGACCGTTGATTTTACTATCTGTTTGGCATTTTTGGCCGGCAAATGATGCGGGCATACATGCTGGTTTACAACATTTTAAAATGTCAATAAAATATGAACATGAAAATAAAAACAACTATTGCCATGACAGTAATTTTTGTAGTAATAGATAAGGAAGATTTTCAACCAAAGATGTATTGTTTACATGTTTTTACATCAATATTAAACTCCCTCTCACCTATAATATCATGTCCTATCAAAATCTAAATACACTTCCCTTCTGCCCTCAGAATACGCCTATCTCTGCAATATCTCATCCAACACCATAAAATAAAAGTAATATTTTTAAACTTAATAAAGAGATTAATATATATTATCAGATCTAAAAATTAAATGAATACAATTAATTAAATGGTATGTAGATTTAAGTTTTGTAAACCTTAGTCTACTATGGTATAATAAAAATATATCAATAATTTACATTCTTAGCATTATTTTTTGTTTGTTTTATAGTTAATAAATCTGCAGCAAACTCCTGTGAGGTTTTTTGAAAATTTAACGGATTTACGGAACTGAAGAAGGTAGCCAGAGGGGCAGTCGAGGGTCGAGAACAGCCTGTTTTATTAAATTTGCCATTCTTTTTCGCAGCCCGCTCGGAAAATACTAAAGAGTGCCAAACACTTTTCTAGTATATTTATTTTCGTGTCAGGTTACCGGCCTTTAAAACGGCCGCTGACGAACAACCGTTTTCAACTATTTGCCTCTCGCTCTCTCTCACTGCTTAAAGACGGTTTCTTACTGTCTCTGGATACTATGCTTTAGGGGCAATTGAGGGTCGAGAACAGTCTGTTATAATAAATTTTTTATTCTTTTTCGCAGCCCGCTCGGAATATACTAAAGAGTGCCACACACTTTTTTTGTATATTTGTTTTGGTGTCAGGTTACCGGCCTTTAAAACGGCCGCTGACGAACAACCGTTTTCAACTATTTGCCTCTCGCTCTCTCTCAGTGATTGAAGCGGTTTTTAACTGTCTGGATACCATGCTTAAAATATGAAATTGTTTTTTATAGTATATTTTTTAGACCTAATTGGTTTGTCTCGTTTGGTCCGGCGCGGTCACGCTGATTATTTCTCACATCCCTAGTGTTGCATGAAATGGAAGTGGATAGATATTAATTTATTAAAAAGTGTATTTTATTTGGTAAGTTTCGGAAATTTACATATGTTTTTAATGTACATATTCGTTTTTGTTGTTGTTAATTTATGATATTGCGTTCATGCGAACAAAAATATTTATAGTGCTACTAGACTAATTTAAAAGTAATTTCAATGAAGCCTGTTTATTTTAACAATTTATGTAAAGAAATCTACAGACAGCCTGATGCCATATACGAATCATCTTTATTGTGTGTTTGCCACTTATAGACACGACTATGTTATCGCGATTAAAATGGCTGGGACTGGGGCATGCCAATATCTGGCGAGCTCAAGTGGCAAAACAAAATTTCATGTCTACTTCAACATATAAGGAAAAGTTTGGAGCTTCCCATACACAAGGTGATGTGCCACATTTACTTCATCAACGTGAACATAAGTATGCAGAAGGAAAAGTATATAATGGGTTCCTATGCGAGCATGTGGAGTACATTTCGGATTTAGAGCTGACCTCTTATACATTTCGGCATCAGAGAACAGCAACGGAACTATGGCACATTGATAGAAAGGACGCAAACAACGTATTTTCAATAAATTTTCGAACCACACCATTCGATTCCACTGGGTTGCCCCATATACTGGAGCATTTGGTGTTATGCGGTTCCAAAAACTATCCCGTTCGGGATCCATTTTTTAAAATGCTTAACCGCTCTGTAGCGACATTTATGAATGCCATGACTGGTCCAGATTATACCATATATCCGTTTTCGACTATGAATGAAACTGATTTTAGGAATTTGCAGCGAATTTATTTAGATGCTGTATTCAGGTAAGGTGTAAGTATTTAATTTGACAATGTTTAATTTGTTTTATTTTTTACAGACCAAATCTTTTATATTTGGATTTCCTTCAAGAAGGTTGGAGACTTGAGAATGAAGACATACATAATAACAATTCCAATCTTATTATAAAAGGAGTAGTTTATAATGAAATGAAAGGTGCATTTTCTGAAAACTCGCAGGTTTTTAGTCAAAACCTGCTAAACAATATGCTTCCTGACCACACATATGGATACGTGTCTGGAGGAAATCCATTGGAGATACCCAAATTAACGCACAAGGATTTAATTGAGTTCCATCAGAAGTATTATCATCCAAGTAACGCTCGTATTTACTCTTACGGATCTTTTGATTTGACTAAAACACTCAGTCTTCTCGATGAAGAGTATTTATCAGAGATAACTGGTATTGACAACACGTATAGTCTGATACCGCAGCAGCAGCGATGGCAACAACCGCGCAACGTACATATATTCAGTAGATTTGACAATATGGGCGCAACTATTGACCGACAGAACCAAATAGCCATAGCATTGCTGATGTGCGATGTGACCAACTTACAGGAGAGTTTCGAGTTAAATGTTCTTTCAGAGATATTAATCCGTGGTCCCAACTCCGCCTTTTATAAGAGCCTTATTGAACCAAATTTCTCCGGAGGCTATAATAGAAGTACGGGATACTCTTCAGATACAAAGGACACAGCTTTTATCGTTGGATTACAAGACTTGCAAGTGGAAGATTTCACAAAATTCAGCGAGCTCTACGACCGAACTATTAGTCATTCCATAAAAAATGGGTTTGAATCCCAGCATGTAGAAAGCATTTTGCATAGTCTCGAGTTGTCATTAAAGCATCAGAGTCCCCATTTTGGAAATGCTTTACTGTTTAATTCCACAGCCTTATGGAACCATAACGGCGATATAGTGAGTAATCTTCGAGTATCTGAAATGATATCACGTCTGCGAACCAGCTTAACCCAAAACAAGTCATATTTTCAAGAAAAAATGCACCAATATTTTTTCAATAATAACCATAGACTTACACTCACTATGTCCCCTGATGTGTTATACCAAGAAAACTTTAAACGAGCTGAGTCAGAGATGCTGAGGCAAATAATAAATTCCCTCGACAGTGAAAAGTTTGAAAACATTTTTAAGACTGGGTTGGAGCTGGATGCTTTTCAAAAGGTTAAACCGAACACAGACATATTACCGTGTCTGACCGTGAATGATGTAAGCGAGCCACCAAAGTGGCCAAAATTGATTGTGGAAACAATTCATAATGTACAAACCCAGATCTGCAAAGTTTCTACAAACGATATTACGTATTTAAAGTGTTTGTTTAATGCCACAAACTTAAATCAAGACGAGACCTTACTTTTACCTTTGTTTTGTAATGTTATTAACAACATGGGCACTTATAAGTATGATTTTCGTGAATTTGATAAGCTGGTTCTTTCAAAGACTTCTGGATTTGATTTTAAGTTGAATTTTGTCGAAAATGTCAGAGATGCAAAGAGTTATAAAATCAGCATGATGATGGACACCCATGCACTAGATAAAAATGCTCCAGATCTTTTTTACTTCTGTCAAGAGTTATTCGTAAACTTTGACTTTACTGACACGGACCGTCTAAAAATGCTTATTGAAAATTACATATCGAATATATCGGTGGGAGTGGCGAGTTCTGGTCATGTATATGCGATGTTAGGAGCAAATGCATTGGTTACTGATGCCGGTAATCTCAAGTCCCTTTTATTTGGAATTGATCATATAGAATTTATGAAAACTCTGGTACAAGACAATAATACTGTTGACATCTGTAAAACTTTAAAATCAATAGGAAAAAAAATATTTTTGAAGAACAATATGCAAGTGGCTATCAACACCACGGAATCTTACTTGGCGACTGCATTAAAACACTACAGAAATTTTTTGGAAACTTTACCAAGTCTGGATAAGACTAAAGAAAGCCATCCAATTACTTTATTAGACCCAACCTGTCAACACTACATTTTGAATATTCCAGTTAATTACTGTGCTAAAGCCTTTTATGCAGTTCCATATTTGCATCAGGACCATCCCAAATTGCGTGTTTTAGCGAAGCTAATTTCGGCTAAGTACCTGCTGCCTATTGTCCGTGAAAAAAATGGAGCTTATGGAGCGGGTGCAAAGATAAGTTCAGACGGCATTTTTAGCTTCTATAGTTACCGGGACCCACATTCTAATAAAACATTAGAGACTTTCGACAAAACCTATGAATGGACACGCTTGGAAAAAAATATTATCGATCAACAAGCATTGTTTGAAGCCAAACTGGGCGTTCTGCAGCAGTTGGACTCTCCAATAGCACCAGGCAATATTGGTATTGATTATTTGTTGTATGCGGTATCGCAGGATATGTTTGAAAACTATCGATCTCGAATGCTATCTGTAACTGTTGATGAGCTACATGACACTGTTGAGAAATATTTAAAGAAACCGCCAACAAATTTTGGAAAGTGTATTATAGGTCCAGAAAATAAAGAATTGCAATTGGAAACTAGTCATAAGTGGAAGATCATAACATAGTTGTAAATATTTTCAAATAAAGTTCCTTTTTGTTGGTTTTATTAAAATAAACGTTAGTTTATAATTTTTTTTTTATTTTCGTATTATGTTCTTTAAAAATCTCACTTAGAAAATGGTATTCTGTTCAATGAAAGTCGAATTTCCCATACGCACCATAATATATTTGATTGAGGTATTGGGATAAAGATTTTATAGAAAATACATATGGATTTTGATGCACTACGGCAGTACAATCAAGTGGCCATTATGAAACCAGAACGTGCCTATTAGGGTTAGGTTTTAGTAGTCGCGATGGAAAATATAGAGAATAATACGAGGAAATAATGCATTTAGAGACAATCAAGCGTAGTAGGTTTACGTGGCACCATGTTTGAAAATTATCTAGATCTGTTTGTAAATCAGACTGGCAAGCAACGTGTTTATATTGCACACAAAGCGTGACGTCATTCGCGTACATGAGGACTCTAGAATTAGTCAGATCTTCGGGCAGATCGTTGATAAATAAGGTACACTAGGTAAAACTAAAAAAAAAAATAATAATTTGCTAAAAGTATAAAAAAACAAGAAAGAAAGCTAACTTCGGCTCACCGAAGTTTTTATACCCTTGCAGAATTTAAACAAGAAATTAAAACCGAAAATCTGGATTAATTAGTTGCCAAATCTCAAATTTTATGAAAATGGTTTGAAAATCGGTTAAGTTATGTTTATACCCTTGCAGGGTATTATAATTTCGGGCAGAAGTTTGCAAAGCACTGAAGGAGACATCTCCGACCGTATAAAGTATATCTATTCATGATCAAGATCAACAGCCGAGTCGATCTAGCCATGTCCGTCGGTCCGTCTGTCCGATTATACGCGAACTAGTCTCTCAGTTTTGAAGCTATCTGAATGAAACTTTGCAGTTAGTCTTCTATATACTCTCACTCCTACATATGTCGGAACAGGCCGGATCGGACGACTGTCATAGGAACAATCGGAAGATTTTTCAAAAAAATTATAACTATGTCAGTTTTCAAGATATTTTTACCACATTTGGCCATCTAGTATTATTCCAGAATTTCGATTTCAATTTTATGAAAATCGGTCAACTATATCCTATAGCTTTCATAGGAACAATCAGGAAAAAAAATCCATAATTTAGCCGTGTTTCAAATCATTTTTTTTTATCAAATTTGAGATTTGGCAACTAATTATTATTCCAGATTTTCGGTTTTAATTTTCTGACTTAATTCTGCAAGGGTATACAAACTTCGGTGAGCCGAAGTTAGGTTCCTTTCTTGTTTTTTTTTTTTTTGTTTCCCTGATTGTTCCTATGGAACCTATAGGATATAGTCGACCGATTTTCACGAAATTAAAACCAAAATTCAGGAATAATATAAAACGGCTAAATCTTTTATTTTCCTGATTGTTCCTATGGAAGCTATATGATATGGTCGGCCGAAATTAAAACCGAGGGACTAGTTTGCGTAGAAACCGACAGACGGAGATGGCTAGGTCGACTCGGCTGTTGATCCTGATCAAGAATATATATACTTGTTAGGGTCGGAGATGTCTCCTTCACTGCGTTCCAAACTTCTGACCGAAATTATAATACCCTGCAAGGGTATAAAAAAATCACTCGTCTCAGACATTAATCTAACCCGGACAACTAATCTTTGTTAAGAAAAACCACTTCGGGTAGACCGCACCCTAGACAGCTGCGCCGCTAACAATTTTGAAACGGATAATCTTAATTTCATGATAATGTGAACCGTCTGTCCGTATGTCCTGTCCATTTCTACGTAAACTAGTCCTTTAGGTTTAAAGCTTTTTGAATGAAACTTTGAAAATAGTGTTCTATATACTCTCACTCGTATATATGTCGGAACGAGCCGGATCGGACTACTAAATGTTATAGCTGTCATAGAAGCGATCGTAAAAAATTTTTGAAACAAAATATAACTATGTGAGCTTTCAACATATTTTTACCAAATTCGAGATTTGGCCATTAAATTTTATTGCAGAATTTCGGTTTTAATTTCATAAACTATATCCTATAGCTGCCATAGCACTATGGTCCAGCGGACCACTTTTCTTGACCAATATTAATAACTCAGTTAATTGAAAAGGTATAAACCTGAAAATCAACAGTTAAAGAGTCGAATTATTGAATAGTTGCAAGCATTTTTTTTAACAAAATAATGATGTGGTTAAATAGGTGTTCAAAACAACATTGGATCGAATGCCACCACCTTTATGGAGTAACGTGAAAACATTATCGCTAACCATTAATATGAGAGTTCAACTTCAAAATGATCAAAGTGCTGCACAATTTTCAAAACGATTGTTAGCTATTTAAAATTGAAAAGTCCCAGTTGATGCCGGATCTGGATTAATTACTCTTACCAACGACTTTTGCCGATTTGTAGACTCTCAAATAGCTGTCTTATTGAAAATGTTTTCCCAAACATAAGTTTGAATTATCAGAATTATGCTTGGTCAAGTCAATGAGCCATTCTTGTCGCAAAGAATAATGATGTACACGCACAGAATTTCGCCATTCAATAAAAAATTGCTGGCGATTTGGTGACATACAAATCAGTTGATTTGACAACAAATCCCGATGATGTAGTAAATTATCCAACGGAGCTTTTGAACTGTCTAGAGTTACCAGGATTTCCACCACATAACTTGCAACTAAAAGTTGGTACAGTTTTTATTATATTGCGGAATTTGAATCCACCGGGGCTTTGCAACGGTTCTCGACTTTCGGTTAAAAGACTTATGCCAAATTTGATTGAAAGTACGCAGGTGAAAATGTTTGTATTCCTCGAATACCATTGAATCCGAATTATCTTCCGTTTGACTTCAAACGATTGCAATTTCCAGGTTGCCTGGCGTTCGCAATGACAATTAACAAGTCACAAGGCCAATCGCTTAGTGTTTGCGGCATAAATTTAGAAAATTATTGTTTTTCACATGGGTAGTTATACGTTGCGTGCTCCCGAATTGGAAAACCATCTGCTTTGTTTGTGTTAACGTCAGACCAAAAAACAAAAAATGTGGTTTGCCAAAAAGCACTTCAATAAAATGGAAAAGTGAGTTAGCAAACGAAGACCATTGGCGTCTGACGTCTCCCATCCACTTATATCGGAAACCCACGCATTTTCAAATATAAAACAAAAAAAATGTTGGCTCGATCTTTTAAAAACAAAACGAAATGTTACATAAAACGAAGCCATTTAGTGGCGAAACAGAGTTTGCCGGGTTTGCTAGTCTTTAAATAAAAATGTTAAGAAATTTGGTCAAATGTGGCATTAGTGGCTATATGCAATTGAAAGAAATTTAAATAAACTACAACACACACTGGGTCTCAAGGTGGGAATAGGTGGGACTCTTAGATTTACCTTTCCAAAAAGAGGCTTTAAACAAAAAAAAAATTAAATATTTTGAAAGACATAATTTAGGGACAAACTACAAAATCATAACAAAAACTGAGGTCATTTAAAATTCAACAAGAAAGGAAGCGAACTTCGGATCACCTAAGTTTATATACCCTTGCAGAATTTTAGCAAAAATTTAACTCCGAAAATCTGTAATAACAATTAGTTTCCAAATCTGAAACTTGATGAAAATGGTTTGAAAATCGGCTAAGTTGGATTTTTTTTTTTTATTTTCCTGATTGTTCCAATGGAAGCTATATGATATAGTCGATGGATTTTCATGAAATTATTATATTATTCTGAAATAATATAAGATGGCCAAATTTGGTTCAAATAGCTTGAAAATTGACATAGTTATAATTTTTTCCAAAAATCTTCCGATCGTTCCTATTGGAGCTATATGATATAGTCGTCCGATCCGGCCCTTTCCGACATATGTAGGAGTGAGAGTATATAGAAGACTAACTACAAAGTTTCATTCAGATACCTTTAAAACTGAGGGACTAGTTCGCGTATAATCGGATAGACGGACGGACACACGGACAGACGAACATGGCTAGATCGACTCGGCTGTTGATCCTGATCAAGAATATGTATACTTTATAGGGTCGGAGAAGTCTCCTTCACTGCGTTGCAAATTTCTGACTGAAATTATAATACCCTGCAGAGGTATAAAAACAAGTAATTTTAGCATATTAAAATATATTTCAGCAAAAAAAATTTATAGTTTGGAATGTCCATTTTCTTGTGAACAAATAGCTTACTTTAACAGCTCCATGCGCGAAAGCGACGCCACCTAATGAAAAATTGCCTATGCCCCGTAGATGGTCACTTTATTTCCAATCGATTGATACCAAAACCAATTAATTTTAACTACTTTTAAAACATGACTTTTGGTCAACTAAAGTGGTCGGCTGGACCATAGTGCATAGGAAGAATCAGGGAAATAAAAGAAAATCCATAACTTAGCGCTTTACGAGCTAGTGGCTTCTCCACGATATGGACAAGTGAGTGGTGATCCTGACCACACGTCTTGCAGCAGTCCCCTCGCCGACACGCTCCGTCGGAGTGCCCGTGTGCCAAGCAGCTGGAGCAATACCGGTTTACGAGAATCTCCCGGAGCCGCTTCTCGGCACTTAGACTCAGAAACGGCGGCACTTCTTCCGTCTTTAACTTCTTCTTGTGGATGACACATACCTTACAGGAATAGATGACGGATGTGACCAAAAGTCTCACCCTTGTGATCCAGAATTTGGCCCGGATCAGGCGGATCATTACCACCGTGCAGCGTGATACGATGCGTAAATTGGCCGAGAAGTCGAGATAGCTGGCAGTCGTACGGAAGGATTATAGGATGGCGTTCGTCATATTGGAGAAGTTCGGAGGCCGTGACTCGACCGCAGGTTCTCATGACCCCTTGCGAGTCTATGAATGAGTTAAAATTTTGAACAGGACTTGATGCTGGCATTGACCGCTGTTGGCTTAAGCAATCAATCTCAAGGACGAAGTGTCTGCGCTGAGTGACGGAATCTTCCGCGCGCGCTGAATGAATCGATAAACGTGGGAAAACGTTCAAGAATGTCTTCAGGGGGCGGCTTCGCGACATGGACCTTGACTGTTTGCTTCTTGAGTTCAGTCACAGGTGCATCATTGCCCGGAGTGGGTCACTCATAGCGAGGCATCTGCATCCAGACAGGACCGTGCCACCACAGCTGGCAAGGTCTTGAATTGCGGATTCTGCTCAGAGCGGACATGTGCATATTTCTGCACCTCGGTGAACTGGGCGATCTTGGTTATCCGGTTGCCCACAAACATTGTCCAATGACACGTCGGTCTCTGCAACCAGGCGAGGACAATAAGAGTATGGCCCCGCACAACTCTAGACGCGGGAGCGACACCGTTGTGACAGGGGACACTCGCGTCTTTGCTGTTAGCTAGTTCACCATTACCGTGGACCCAACCTCGACACGGACAAAAATCGTCGCAGAACCCATGGTGCTCGATCTATAAGTGCGGTCGGAACGCGACCATTCGAGGAATTCGAATCTGATCGAGCACGGAATAATTTTCCAAGAAGTCAACCCATCGCTAACAAAAATCTTGAGGAGGCGTCATCCCACCCTAGATCCCGAAGCCAGATGTGTTGTATAAACATCTCCTGGCAATCTGGGAGAGGACTTGACACTTCGTGAATGACGATCCTGAAGTCAATTCTTGCGGAACATTGAAGAACTCATTAGTTGTCGCCTTCTACCGTACTCCGAGTGTCTTGGCCTTGCTCTCTGCATCGATTTCAAGAAAATCAGCCCGAAGGAGATGGCCGCTCGGATTGTCGGCCAAGATCGCTATTGGCTGTTCATTTTCTAAGTGGGAAACCTGCGGAACCCAGGGCGCTTTCTAGCTCCCGAATCGCCACTCGGGCATCTGGAGTCTGCCCCTGCGAGAACGTCGTCGACGTACATGAATTGCCGGATAATTTGGCTTGCCTGCGGACACCTCGACTCTTCGTCGTCGGCGAGCTGGTGCTGGACACGGATCGCCAGGAACGGGGCACAATTGACTCCGAAGGTAACCGTTTTGAGTTCGTAGTCGCGAATCTCCCCATCGGGATTGCGAAACAAAATACGTTGGAACGAAGTGTGCTTGGGGTCTACCCAAATTTGCCGAGACATGCCCGCACCTTGGTGGTCGTGCTTTCGGCCTTGAACACGGCGTGAAGTGGAAGGCAGAAGGTGACAGAACTGCTCGTCGGAGAAACCTTAGTCATGTGGCCTAAGTCGATGTATTCCTGAATTATCGAGTCGTACCGGGCGTTTAGGGGAGGATCCCTCTTCAGGCGCTGCTCGTTACCTAGAAATTGCTCCAGAGCGAAGGATCGTGAAGACGCTAGCTCGGAACCCTTTAGGTCGGGCTCGCGGAAGGGGGGCATCACAACGTTCTTGCCACAATCGTCTCTTCAGACTCTTGGTCGATCTGTATGGGCACATCTTAGACCTCCCAGAATTCGGCGAGGAGCTGATTCAGCGAAATGCCGGGTGATTTTCCCTCGAACAGAGATCGCACCACTTTGGGCCTGGAGCCACTCGCGTCTCTTAAGAATTAAGCTTGCTGACCGTGGCGGAAAGTGCATGGAGCCACTAGGCCTGACGACGTCGTCTATGGCCTTCGGAGTACGATGGCGCTCTCTTAGGAAATTATCTAATTCTTTCGGCCTTCTTATGTTTGGAGCCTTGCAGCTATTTCAGCGCGACTCCGGACTCTTGGGGGACTGCCTGGATGCTGAAGAGGATCTTCAACTGGCTGTTGACCAACAGCCGCCGGCTCTCAAAGTGGTTAGTAAGGTTTTGCTACGCCGCGACGAAACCCTCGTGAGAAGCGCCACCTTGGACACAATGGCATGTGAATCAGCAATCCTTTTGGATAGTAAGTGGAATAAATTCTCTACCGGGGTGCGCCGCAAGTTTTGGATAGTATGTGGAATAACTTCTCTACCGGGGTGAACCGCAAGTTTTGGATGTAATTCGCAGTGAATAAGCCTCGGAAAGTGGGCTATCAAAGGTAGTCCAACATTAATGGAAGCCTGACACTGGGCGACACTCCTCGAAAAAACGGAGTAGCAGTAGTTGTACTTCTATCCCAGCACTGCCGCGGATAGCAATTTTAGCAAATTTTCTTTTTTTTTTTTCTACTTAAATATTTTCCAAATTAATAATTGCAGAGCCGATCAGGTGGAATTAAAACCTTTGCTTTTATTGTACGAAAAAATAACATTGAATTAAATACTACTCCATTTTTAATGAAATGTTATCGAATTAAATTGTTAGGTTGCCGGAAAGGTGAACTTAAAAACCCTATTCTTTAATTGTTTTCGGATTTAAATTTTAAGGAGCCGTACAGGTGGAGTTGAAACCTCGGCTTTTATTTGAACGGAAAGTTGATAATTAAATTATTAATAATTTTCGAATTTAATTAAGACGTGGCCGGAAAGGTGAAGTGAAAATGCTGGGCTTTCTCCCGAACAGAAAACCCAAAATTAAATAATTTGTAGAAGTTAGTGTAATAATTAATTACCCAGCCGGGTATGCCGTCGGCATGGGTCACCCCAGAGGAAAATAAAATAGCAAAGATAACACGTCTGCTTTGGCGGCTATGTTAAGATTTTATAATTCTTGGACGTTGATGCACTACGGTCAGTGCACTCAAGTGGCTCTTATGAAACCAGGCACGCGCCTGTTAGGATTAGGTATTAGTAGATGCGATTGAAAATATAGAAAAGGATACGAGAAAATAACTACCAGCGAGCTGCCTGGGTGTTTGCATGCATGCGATCTAAGTAGGTAAGGATTAAGGTTTTTAGTTTCGGTAGACTATCAACATGTGCGATTACCGAATATGTCATATGTCTTCCTCTCTTCCAAGTGAGTGGTCGTGTTTTTTTTCTTACGCTCTCGTTTTCGTAAAAATCTTTACATTTGTTTAGGTGAGGGGACCACTGTCCAGTCGTGGCTCACCAAACTCGATGAGCGCACCCGCGCTCGGCTCTGTTGCTTACGTACTCGGGTTCCGCTCGCGCGCTCGCTGTCCGGCACTCGGGCCCGCTCCCATACTGTTAAGCTTAGCTTATCGGTCGGGAGCGCGGCTCTTATGTTAAGTTAAATTAGTTCCATGTATGAAGCTGAATAAACCACATGCGATTATGCCCCTACCAATTTACCAACGATGCCTCCAATTCTTTCACTTCGAGGGACCGCGACGTGGGATTATTTCTACTGGGATTTTTTTTCCCCTTTAGGTTATCTTTGGCGGCATAAACGACCCGATAAACTTCGAGCCCGATATTTTTTTTTATTTTCTACCAGCAGTTCCCGGCATTGTTCCGCCCAAAGATAATTACGACATTTTTCCGTCTCCGTCTCTCTGCCGGTCTTCAGATGTGGTCCGAAAATTAAATTTCGTTCACACTGCTGTAAGATTTGTTTTCCTTCCGTATCAGCTCCATTCCGAGTTTTTCGACACAACGGCAGTAATTTCTATTCTACTTCGCCTTCAATCTGAAAATTTTCCATCCGTCTCCGTTTTGTGTGCGCCATATTCCTCGCCGTTTTCGGTTTCCCCGTTATTCATTCGCTTGCCAACGGTCGAGGCCTATGTGCATCCATACATACATACATACATACATACATACATACACTCATGACAATTGTGCACATATATTTTTTTGGTGCAATTAATCCGCGAAAATTCGCAAGTGAACAGTGAGATTTTGCGGTGAATAAAAGAAGGCATAATTAATATTGGCCAGCCGGTGTGCATTTAGTTCCGGAAATTTCCAAATTTGCCGAACAATCCGCCGCTGTCGCAATATTTTTTTTCCCCCAATAAGTGTCATTTTTGCACCGCATAACCCCTCTGTTCCTCCACTTACATATATACAGTCCACTTATGACCGCTCCGCTGTGAAGGCATGCCCATACATATATACATACATACATACATACATACATACATACATACATACATACATACATACATACATACATACATACATACATACATACATACATACATACATACATACATACATACATACATACATACATACATACATACATACATACATATATTCCAATATTTTCTGCCTCCGATTTCAGAAACCAACATATACATATCTCCGTATTGAATGAATGCCCATATATATTCCCATATATTTTTTGCATCCGATTTCAGAAACAACTAAAACTAATTCACCCGCCGCAGCGCCGGTTTTTTTTTGTGTGTTGCTAGGTTATTTGTTTCTTGGGTGACTTACGCATTGCTTTACCGTCGGCATTACCCAATGAATAAACCTACGAATATAAAAGATCACTCAAAATCTGTCGCAGCGCCGGGGTTCTCCTTTTTTGGTGTGTTGCTAAGTTATTGGTTTCTTTGGTGACTTACGCACTGCTCTACCGTCGGCGTCACCCAGTCAACTTTTTCCCGCTCCGACAACAATTAGCCAGAAAAAAGGTTAATTATTATTAGGTATTTATGTATCTATCTATTTAATTTTTTAAAAAAATACTGCAAAGTATCCCGCCCAATCGACCGAGGGGCGCAGCCGTGTGACGTACAGCACGAAACGTGTACTAGAAAGATGCGAGAGAAGGAAATAAATAGAAAAGGACGAGGAAAAATTAGGATACACTACGGGCTAGTACTACAAGCAATACAGTTTTTAATTTTTGAAGGCTTTCAATGCCTTCAATACTACTAAAGAGACGATTGTAATCAGTTGAATTCCGGCAGGCCGATTTCTCTTATTTCGTGCCTCATACTCCTTTACTACAACGTACTCGGGCCAGAAGTCACCCGAGCAAATAGTGCCAAAGAGTTGGGATGAGACTGTGACGGCGGTCGCCGCTCGGCCGCCGCCACGATGTAAATATGTAGATATGGATTCTTAATTTAATTGTAAATAGTAGGTTAAGGCTAGACAGTTAGGGATTAGTTGTAAGGATAGGCTAAGTTAGGATAGGGATAGGGTAAGAATAGGGCGTAGGAAAATGTAAATATGAAGTTAGTAGGTTAAGGCTAGGGACTAGGGACGGTCACACCAGACCTGACGTCACAGGCAACATTTGCCTGACGTCACGGGCAACATTGCCTGCAACATTGCTCGCCCGAAACACCTGCCAGGAACGGGACGAGATCTGGAGATCTGGAGGACTGGAACATGGAATCCGCCAATCAGCGATCGGCTGAGGGAGCCGGAGACCGCGATCGGGGCAGAGACCCGCGACGCCGGCAGCAGCAGAGCTGCAGTTGCGGAATTGAAATTTGCATGGGCCACCTGCCGCCCAGGAGTGAGAGCGAGACAAAAAGCTCGCCGGGCGAAGAATGCATGAAATGCGGAACGGCCCGTGCCAGCGATCGCGGCAGCGCAGCCGCCCGGAATATGCAGAATTAGGCCACACACGAAGTCGAGATAATCACTCGTAATTAGGCCAGCGATCAAGGCAGTTAGCAAGTGACAACGGAGAAAAAAGTGTAACAAGTGACGACGATTCCGAGACGACACGGAACAAGTTCCCGATTTATCCATACGGGTGAGCCAGCGCGCCCGGCGCTTATAAGTTTTACTTTTACGAACTAAAAGAACTGAGAAAGCTAGAACCAAGTTTTTAAGAGAAATAGCGTAGGAAAATAATGAATTTATAAATAAATGAATGAAGCATGAAAACGAAGGCATAGTTTATTTTCTCCTCGGCAACCAGCCACCCCTGCACCCCCTCTGTACCCCTCCTCCCCAACTCAGCCGCCATCGGGTATCTCCAGGCGCAGATTTGGGCAGGACGGGACAGGAGCACCCCGCTGCCGAGATTAATTCCGGGAGTGGGTGCGGGCGACGGCTTTGGGATTCACCAAGTCGCCAGCCCAATCTCAGGATGCGTCTCAGGGATTAGCCCGGGCGCCTCAGCTGGCCGGTTGCGAGTCATAGGGCATTTTAGGGGAGGGCGTCGGCCGCCGTTGGGATACCACGGCGGAGTCGACGGGCCGCGGCAGCTCGGGCACGCCGGCGCCGTGGTCATAGGACAGGGTTGCGGGCGCGGGAGCAGGCTGGCGGGATCACGCCAGTCACGGCTCCAGTCTCTAGGGGGTGGGTCCAGCCGCTGGGCAACTCCAGGGCTGGCAGTGGAATCCCGCCCAGCGTGGGCAGTAAAAATCTGGCAGTAGAGTCGGAGAAAACCCACCCTAAGAATACTCAAAACATCGGCCTCCTCCATTTCTTGGCGTTTCCAATTAAAAATTTAACTGGAAGGGACTCTGGGCCGCTGAGTTTATATCTCGGCCGTAGTGCATCCTTACACCTTAATGAACACTTTTGTTAGTATTAATTTTCTTACATTAAACCTTATATAAATATGAATTGCTAAATATTTTTTTATGGAAGCTTGCAGCGATGAAGATGAAGGAGTTAGGCGTGTGTCGAAGGGATCACCAACCTGTGTCAGGTTATGCGGCTGTGGTGATCATGGTAGGGTGGGCAATGTCAGCGGCAACCAACATCTTCGCTGCTGACACCGACACACACACATCAGCTGCGGCCATTCCATCTAGGCAGCACCCTTGTTTTCAGGTATTCCCTCCTACTTTACCCCAATCTTTGTTCTCTCCCCCCACAATTAACCTTAAAATCAGTTCGCACGCAAATTTAAATAGTATTTTGTATTGTAATATGCGAGCAAGTAGCACGGGGGATCAAATTGGAAACTCACTCCCTTTACCGATGACACAAGAGCCGAAACCAGCGCGTGCCCCACTTGAAGCTACACCCACCATCTTTCCTTACTGTTAGAATCATTAGTGATATGCTACAGTAATATATTATAGATAATGATTCTATTTTTGGCGACCAACGTGGGGCTAAACTGGCATAGCCCGATTACAAATATTTTGTAAAGGTAGTCACTTTCATCTGACTAGGTTTCTATTTCTGACTTTGAAGTTTTAATTGTTTAGCTGTTTAGTTCCGTGGAGGCAATAATTCATTTATTGCCTAGACTAGCAGTTGAACTTAATTTTTTTGTTAGATAATCTGGATGTGTTATAATTAATATTATAACTCCGAAATTTAACTTAAAAATCATCGTGTTCAGGCAAATTGTGATAAGGAAGCGTTGTTGATTGCCATCCCGTCTACTGACACTTATTTAGCTTGCATACCCTACAGGTTTATTTTATTGTGATCGTGAGTGGCAGAAAGTTAAATTGTTGCCGTTTGCCTTGTGACGCGTGCCGCGCACAATAAAGAAATGAAATGTAAATAAACAAAAGAAAGCAAATGAAATGTAAATAAACAAAAGAAAGCAATGAAGAAATGAAATGTAAAGAAACAACAGAAAGCAATGAAAAAATGAAATGTAAAGAAACAACACAAAGCAATGGAAAATGTAAATAAAGAAAAAACAATGAAGAAAGAAAGAAATGAATAAGAACAAAGGAAAATAAGAATATTAAATAAAGAAAGGGAAATTTGAATTCAAACTAAAAACGCGCGCGCGCCGAGGAAGGGTCACACTAGGAAGGCAGAGTTGCATGGGGAAAGAAGAGGAAGCAAACGATCGCGGCGGGCACACTAGAACCCGCTACTCGCTATATAAGGCGAGCCACTGGCTGAAGGAAATCACTTAGCAGCCAACAGCGATCAGGAGCGGTAAGTCTCTAGTAGCCCACTCCTAGTAGTCAGCAGCCAAAGTCACTTTTTGGATAGGCGACCAGAATCTCCGGATTTGGGTTGCCCATAAATAGTCGAACGACTTGCGAGTCTCGACTTATAATTCGGCCCGCCGAATTTCCCCCCCCCCCTCTCTGCAGACTTACGAGTCCACCCGCCCTCGACTTATAATTCGGCCCGCCGAATTCGCTCTCTCGGAAGACTTACGAGTCCACCCGCCCTCTCGCCGACGGACTTACAAGTCTTGCCGTAGAATTCGGCCAGCCGAATTCCTTCGCTCGGAAGATTTACGAGTCCACCCGCTCTCTCTCTGCCGCTCCCGAAGACTTACGAGTCCACCGCGAATTCTCTCTCGGAAGACTTACGAGTCCACCGCTCTCTCTCTGCCGCTCCTGAAGACTTACGAGTCCACCGCGAACTCTCTCTCTTCAAGACTTACGAGTGCACCGCTCTCTCTCTCTCTCGCCAACCGAGGACTTCCGAGTCCACCGCGACTTCTCTCTGGAAGACTTACGAGTCCACCCATCTCTCTCTCTCTCTCTCTCGCCCACCGAGGACTACTCTCTGGGAAGATTTCCGAGTTCCCCACCCTTTCTCTGCTCTTTTCTCCACAGGCTCCCAGGCCCACTACTCGCCGAGCGGACCGATCGGGCATCCCGAAGCCCCGACGACTACCGGGCAGACTGACCGTCGAAGCGTCGACGTGCCCACTCACCCGAACTGACCTGTCGGCGGCCCGAGACACCTCCGATCTGACTGGCGGGGCATCCCGAGGCCTAGACGACCAGGTGGCAGCCAACCTGAGATCCAAATCGACACCTCTGTAACCTCGAAATTGAATAAACTAAGAAACCTACGTAAGTCACCGAATTCTCTCCACTGTTCTCACTGGGAACGGGAAATATCTCTTACAGCTACCACTCGGACTACTAGGCGGACTCTGGCCGTCCCTGAGCTATCCGAAAACTGGGCGGCAGACCGTCACAGCCTTTTTGGCTTTGGCTATGCTTTGTGTCCATTAAAGTAAATTTTTTTTCTGCCCTTCGTTTGAGGATTTTAAAATTTTTATTGACGTTGCGATTGTGAGTTTCAGGAAGAGGTAGTTCGGCTGAACTTCGTGTCCGCGTATGATTTCTTAATTTGCTCAACAATCTATACTTCGAAGGCGACATTTGAAGAGTTGATACTGGATACGATTGTGGACAAGTGCTACACCTGCCGATCAACTAACTTCGTTCGTTCAAATTCCCTTTACTCGTTCTATTATTTAACAACTATACTATGAATAAGATCGTCGAAAATTGAATCTGGATGTAGGCAGTGGGTAAGTTCTACGCCTTCCGAACAACGGATTATGATCGAATTCCCGAAACTTTGCTTTTCTACTTTTTAAATCCCTTGTACTGCCTGATGTTTGACTCTTAACTATTTGAATTGCTTGCATGGCTTCCCAACTTTTATGATTGATTACCTTTTTTTATAAGCAGATTTTTATTCAATTTCCTCCATTTATAATATTTCATAATTGTTTTAGATAGGCTACAATAATTTTTCTATAGTTACATTTAGAATTTTGGAGTTGAAATGCCAGTACCGCGCATTGACGATCTTCATTGTCACTGTTGCTCTGATATTATTCAGTCGGAGTCTGATCTTAATATAATATAACCAATTGTGGAAATAGTTACCATCAAAAGTGTCTAAACAAACCAGGAAGGTTTGTTTGTTTGCAAAGAGTCCCTGACTCACTTGACTGGTATTCCATCTCATAGTTCGGGTGCACCTACTTCGAAAAGAGTAGGTAAAACCCCCGTACTCCCGATATCGGTGTTGACCCGATCACAAACTAAGTGACTGGAGGATACAAGTCTAAACATGGTAAATCCTGGGGATAACACAGCTCCATTGCCGCCGGCAGAGCAGCTAAGCATGGCTGACTCTATTAAGAAAGCTATAGCGGAAGCGATGGCTGCAGCCATGTCAGAGCAGTCAGTCATCTTTGCTAGGTCTATGAAAGATCAAACTAACACAAGCAATCACAACAGGGCTTAACATCAATTCGAACAGTCCACAGCATGCTGTACAGTTTCAGAATAATTTTGAGAATTCAGGGCTACCATCCGACAATAAATCCGGAGGTCGCGAGTATGGTGGTTCCGAAAATGGTCAGAGATCGCAAATCATGTTGTCAAAACTAAGACCGGACAAGATAACACAAACAATAGCCAACTGGAAACTAATGTTTTATGAAAAGAGTTCATTGTCTATAGACGATTTCCTGTACCGGGTTGAGGCTGTTGCATTGCAAACCCTAAATGGTGACTTAGACTTACTAGCTGGCTTTGTTAGTAATTTATTTAAGGGAACAGCAAGCGAGTGGTATTGGCCATACCATAAGAAAGTGCGATGCACTAAGTGACAACCCCTATGCATGGCTCTCAAGGCTCAGTTTAAAGATTCGAGGACTGATAGGAATATACGATCAGAAATTAAACAACGCAAACCGCGTTCTATTGAGTCCTTGGACGACTTTTATGGTGTCATCGCTGCACTAGCGGATAAGCTAACAGAACCATTGTCTGAAACAGCCTTGGTCGAAATTCTCAGAGCTTACCTCCTTCCAGACATTCAGCATGAAATTCTATAGGAGTCAACAAGTACAGTTGTTCAATTAAGAATACTGGTTCTCAAGTGTGAAAGCTTTATAAAAACTTTCCTTAGTCCCAACCTTACTTTTCTCGCCCTGCTCCTCGAAAAGTAGTTTGCGCGGTCGATCCTCAGATCGAAGAAGACGAGGTAGGTAAATTAGGAGACTATCGGCCATATGCTTAAGTATCAGTGTTTGGAAAGGACGTGATTGGTTTGCTGGATACAGGTACTTCAGTCAGCTGTGCAGGTGGATCTTTTGCTTTCGAGATTCTGACGACGGAGCAGCCCATTAAACCACTAGTATCTTCGGTCAGAACAGCAGATGGTCAATCTCAACAAATAGATAAAAACCAATATTTTGTAGTATGCACATATATTGAATACCCATCGTACCAAGAGTACTTAACGGGCCACACTGTAACACTTTGTTGCAGTGTTTACGCAATACAATTGTGGTCATAAACTTCAAGATTACGAAATATGAATCGCCCACTTATACATTGGCCCGCACATAAAGAATGCAAGTGTCAGCATAATTTCTATACGAGCGGACCAATGTATATATGTGTATATACCTCCGCGCTCAGCCCAAGCGAGCATAGCTATGTATTTAAGAATATTATATACACGTCTCTCCACTGCCGCTGTTGGCAGCGCAGCTATAAGACTTAGACTTCTTTAATTCTAAATGTAGATCTATAAGCACAGATTATGTTATGAACTCGGAGCAGCAACTACAGTTGCTCTGAAAGAAACAAAATCTTATGAGAAATAAATAATATAAATTGAGATTATAAACTCAGTCAAAAGGTCTTATGGATGATTTCGGGGAACCAGTCTTGGTTGGATCGCTCTCTGCTATCACTCCGTAACATCGATGGACAATCTTATTACAATTTGTTATCAGGAAAACGCAAAACCAGTCACTTTGTATATTGTTCCTTCGCTTTCCGGAGACTTATACTTAGGCATCGATTTCTGGACAAAATGTAATCTTCTACCAACTAATCTGACACCTCAAGAATTCTCTATTGCTGAGATTGAAAATTCTCAGATGAGACCTTTGTTCTTGTCACAGCAGCAACTGTTGACAAATTTCATTCAACTGTTTCCATCTCTTGCGAAAATGGGTCTAGGTAGGACTGTCGATGTTGCTAATGCTGCAATCGATGTTGCTAACGCAAAGCCAATAAAGCAGCGTCACTATGCTGTATTCCCAGCAACTGAGAAATTTCTTGGCGTAATAGAGGAATCGAATAGCTCATGGTCCTCTCCAGTTCTTCTGGTCAAAAAGCCAGGAAAAGTACGTCTCTGCATCGACAGCAGGAAAGTAAACGAGGTGACAGGTAAAGATGCCTATCCCATGCCTTTAATTAAGGGCATATTAGGTAGGCGCCCAAAAGCAGAGTTCATCACGAGCTTGGATTTGAAGGATGCCCTTTGGCCAATCCCGTTGGATCCAAACTCGCGCGACAAGACAGCGTTTGCTGTTCCGGGTAGACCGCTTTACCAATTCACTGTTATGCCTTTTGGTTTAACCAATTCTCCTCTGACTATGTCAAGGTTAATGGACAAACTAATACCTGCTCAACGAAGGAATGAAATATTCATATACCTCGACGATTTGTTGATCGTTTCCGATACTTTCGAGCGTCATTTGGAGGTTTTGAGAATAGTAGCAATCGAATTAACCAAAGCTAACTTGACAATAAACGTCGAAAAAACCAAATTTTGTAGAAAAGAGGTAATGGCACCATAGCAACAGATCCTGAGAAGATTTCAGCCATCAGTAATTATAAACAGCCTCGTTCAGTCAAGCAAGTTTGTCGTTCTTGGTCTTACAGGGTGGTACCATAAGTTCATCCGAAACTATGCTGGATTAGCTGCTCCAAAACACTCTGAAGCAGAAGCGAAAGTTTGATTGGAGCAACGAAGCTCAAACTGCTTTTAAAAAATTGAAACTGCAAATGAGCTCAGCACCAGTATTACACAGTCCGAATTTTA
This sequence comes from Drosophila mayri, assembly GCA_008042485.1. Taxonomy (NCBI): domain Eukaryota; kingdom Metazoa; phylum Arthropoda; class Insecta; order Diptera; family Drosophilidae; genus Drosophila; species Drosophila mayri. The sequence continues at coordinate 46,847 of VNJN01007750.1, forward strand.
ACATTCTTTTTTTCATCCATTGCGATGCGAGCAGCACTGCCGTAGGAGCTGTCCAAATGCAACCAAACTCATAGGGTGATGAGGTTCCGATTTCATTCATGTCCATAGAAAAGGCTCTCAGAACGTTGTTCCTGATGCATTGTCGCGCACCCATGTAGAGGACCTTCCAGTCCTGTCAGTCGATGGCTTCGTGGATCTAGAATTCGATGCCTTTAAGTCCACTAAGTATACTGCTATACGTAGCTGTTTCATGAGGATCCTCTCGCGTCTCACTGTGGCATTAACAAAGCTTTGGAAAATCTTCGTAGATGGTATTTTTGGCCAAGCTTGGAAACTGATGTAAAGGCTTATATAAACAGCTGTGAGGTTTGTAAAAGTAGCAAACACCCGTATGATTTGGGTGTTTGCTTAGACCACCTTTGCCTTAGACCACCCATTGGAAAAACAGTTCCAGCAGACAGATTCTTTCAAAAGCTTTATGTCGACTTTTCAGGTCCATATCCGCGCAGTCGTTCGGGTCATGTTGGTATTTTTGTGGTTTTAGATCATATGTCTAAGTTTGCTTTTCTTAAACCAGTCAAAAAGTTTACTGCCGAAGCTATAAGCCCATTCGTAGAGGAACTATTTCTTTGCTTTGGCGTACCAGAGACAGTAGTCTCAGACAATGGAGTCCAATTCAAATCGAAGTCTTTCAACTCTCTTTCGGATAAGTACAACATCAATCACAATTATACAGCCTTTTATACACCCCAAGCCAACGCTTCTTAGAGGGTCAATCGCTCTGTAATCACGGCCATAAAATCGTACATAGACCCCGATCAAAAGAACTGGGATTCAATGCTAAATCAGATTTGCTGTGCGCTCAGGTCTAGCGTCCACTCTTTTATTCAAACAAGTCCTTATCGTCTTGCCTTCGGCCAAAATATGATTAACAATGGTTCGTCTTATAGGCTTTTGCGTACACTGGAAAGGTAAGAAGATCGCACTGTACAGTTTTCGAAAGACGATGCATTTGACCTCATAAAAAGTCGAGCTTAGCAAGCAATGCAAGTACAGCATGATAGAAACGAACGTTCATACAATCTACGCAGTCGAGAAGTCTCTTTTAAGAACGGCCAAGAAATCTATAGACGCAATTTCCAGCAATGCAACTTCGCTAAAGGTTTTAGTGCAAAACTAGCTCCAACTTTCATTAAAGATCGAATACGCAGTAAGCTAGGAAACAGCTATTACAATATAGAGGATATAGAGTAGATTTGTTGGAAAGTTAAACATTTTGCTTCTCCAGGCGCGGATCTCCCTTTGTTGATTTTATCCCCAAAGTGTGATTTTTGTAGGGGGGTATTTGTAGGGCGCTTGTCGTTAACATTTTCAATATTTAAATTTCTGACTTCATTTTAAAATTCCCGCTAAGCTTTGAAGTTGCCGCCAGGACTTAAAATGGCAGACCAAAATTCAAATAATTTCAGTTGTTACAACAGTGCAAAAACGTGTTCGATAAAGATTTTTGGGTAACTCTGGTCCCACATTTGCTCGATAAACAAGCCTCGCTTCCTGATGCATTTCGATTATTCGGTCTTTCCGTTTTTGACCTTGGCCGAGAGAAGATCGTTTTTTCCTGAACATATTTTCCGCAGTGCTATATATTTCTTCAACCAAACCCAGATTATTCTGAGACCAAATCGTGGAAAACATCAGACATCCTCAGCCTTTTATAAGGTTTTCTTTTACCAGTGGGTTCCTGTTGATTAAAGGAAGTAATTTAACTATTATTTTGTGGAAAACCCCCTCTTCTTATAAAGTAATGCGTTTTATAGGAAAATTCTTGGAAGTCGGGTTTACTCTTTCACGTGGCTTACGGCCCAGGAAAAATTCTGCCCAGGTTTTCGTCTGCATCGTGGAAAAATGAAGTCGACTTTCCTCCTTCTATTGGTTCCCGTTTTTTTGAGAAAAGTGTATACAGCGCCACCCACGTGATCGTCAGGATTTTCATCAGTTTTCCACACTCACCATAAAACATCAAACAAAAATCTGATCAAGAAAGTGAACAGAAAACTGTGAAAATATCAACTAGCGTTGCCACTTAGCGTCCACGCTGAAAATTCTTGTGAATTCTGGTCCAAACAATTCTGAACAAATTCATGGACGTCCGTGCCAATAACATAGTGCACCCTGTATCTCACATATTATACATACATAGTGAAGCCCTCTGCTGAAAGTGCAAAAGTGGGCAGGCCTAAGCCTGAGAAGTATAAAAACCTCAGTTTCGAGACCCTTTGATGTCGGCAAAAAGGGTAATAAAAATGCAATTAATGGGTTAGCTGTCAAGATTATGGTAATAAAAAAGCAATTTATTAGGGTTAGATGTCAACCTGTCAAAGATGCAATTAATTAGGGTCAATGCATCTAAAAGGGTACTTGAGATATCAAGTCTACAAAGGCACCGACAAGGATATGAACACGTGCGCGATCCTGGACCGCAGGTCCCACGACCCTCATATAAAAAGGGACGGGGAAAGGTGAGTGATTCTGGAGCACACTCGCACTTTCACCCATGACCCTCACTTAAAAAGGGACGGGGAAAGGTGTGTGATCCTGGAGCGCACGTGCACTTTCGCTCATGACCCTCTCTTAAAAAGGGACGGGGAAAGGACGCTCCGGACCGATCACGTTTGAGTAGCGCCCCCGCCCCCGCCCCCGTCACCGCACCGCAACGATCCTGAAACTTACGTGGGCGGGGGACGCACGATCCTTTCCTAAAAAAGGGATGGGATGAACTTCGTAACGGAAAAACCTCACTCTGCTCGTCTAAACAATCAGATTTTTCCCACACTCATTTCACCTGCATATAAATGAATTTGGCCGATATTTGGATGGGGTAAAAGGGATACATTTGTAACGTACCTCGGCGCCCTTAAAAAAAGGGCCCTTAAAAAAAGTCACAAATTCAAAACAAATGAAGAAAAGTCTGAAAAGTAAAAAGCCTTTTTTTCAATAATCGGAAGCGACTTTCTAAATTAACATACATTTTCATAATTTGTATTAATTTTTGAGAACGTACAGTGAAGAAATGACATGCACACGTATCAACTTCATTGTCGGTATATTCATTTGCCCAACAACAAGTTGTAAAATGTTGGCCATGTATATTTGTAACCAATGGTGTATCAGCCATCCTTTTCTGGAAATATTCCAAAGATTCCTCCAGATATTGAACATGTTCAGGGAAAAT
>VNJN01007751.1:6717-20299 GCA_008042485.1 Drosophila mayri
GGGGGGGGGGGGGGGGGGGGGGTGTGGTGTGTGCGTGTGAGAGTTTTGATTAAGTAGGCTCGGGTTTTTACATCATTATAAATGTCCATGATTTATTTATTGATGACCCCTGTAGAGTTTCCTTATACTATTTCTTCTTAGTTTACCTGCTCTTCTGGCTCCCCCTCTCCGCCGCTCTACCGGATCCGCCTATCCTGGTGGCGGCCCAGGGTCCAACTCCAGAGCACACGTCTGCTCTTTACAACCGCCGAAAACCAACTCCTCGATCGGGTCAGCAGAGGGAAGCTTCGTTCTCCTCTGATGCCGATCTCCCTCGCCGTTCCTCGGCCTCAGGTGACTTCCACCTGTGTTTGTCGTCTCTGTATCGAACATGTTCGATGCCGAGTTGCGTGGCGGCCGTAGGAGGCGGTTGCCTCGGCTGGTCGAGATGTCGTCGGCTGCGTCATCGTGACCGGCCGGTGTGGCGGCCGGTCGAGGTGTTGTTGTTGCCCTTTATTGCCCTTCATGGGACTTTCCTCTGTCGCCCTCCTTAAAGCCATCTTAGAGCTAATATGTACATCTTAACCTATGCTTAATTCTACTAACAGTAAAGAAATATACAAAAGGTTATAAATAAATATATAGGTATAAATATATATAAAGAAAGTAATAAAGAAAAAATGGAGCGGAACCCCAGTGGGTTCCTCACAATAGCCTCAGTACCCAAATTCGTTTCCCTGCCTTTTCCCTGCGGCATGTCCGAAAAACAAAAACAATTTGTATGGGCTTGGTTGACAGAAGTCCGAAAAAAAGTAGGCAACGAAACTTCTACCTGTTTTCGGTTTCGTCCTGCCTTTCCCCGTTCCCTTCGCATTTAAAATTTAAGTGCTGTGTGGTGTGTCGATTTCTGAAATATCCGCATTGGACATTAATTACATATGTATATTTAAATTAAATATATCAAAAGGTACATTGATTGTTTTTTTTAAAACATATTATAAATCATTAAATAACGTCGTTGCAGAGGAGCTGCTCCTGATATACAACATCGACGGAGTAAATGGGAAGAAGAAGCTGAAGGCCTTCTCCAGTTTTTATGGAGTCTTAATTGGTATGTATTTTAATTACAAATGATGTAAACAATAACTAATTTTTATTTATTTTATTTACAGATAATATATCTAACGTGGACGATTAAGAAGTCATTGGCGTATGCATTAAGTCCCATCAAAAATAATAATAGTAAAACAACAAAAACATTAATGTTAAAATAATAAAATAAATTAAATACCTTATTGACATTATATGCATTTATTCTCATTTCTGTGAAGGTTTGGGAGACAAGGGAAGGGTGGGAGGGGTGGTGTGGGGTTCACAATCCCCTGTGATTCCTCGAAGAATTCCCCTATGACTCCTTGCTAATTCCTCTGCGATTCCTATCAGATACCTCCAGTATTAACCTAAGATTCCTTCCTGATTCCTGCATGTACTTTTGTGCACGTTTGTGTTGATGTAAGTTATAAGTAAGTTAACACACCCAGTTCTCGTATAGGGAATAACTTGCAACGGGAAAACTGGCGAGCAAGCAATCCGGGTGCAATTTCCCGGAGTTCGTTGCTACTGAAACTAAGTGTCGATCCGACACATTCCCACGGTGCCGGGCACATGCGCTCAGCGTGAGCTGAGCGCCGGATATCGATTGCTGATCTAGCACGCCGTCGGCAGCGCTGCTGCTAACCGGAGGCCACAAGCCGTGGCCGGAGCAATCGTTAAGTTTAGTTTTAGAAATGACTCCGTAGCCATAGCTACGCATATGATAATTTAACCAATAATTAATCATTGTAACCATTGTATTGCCCTAACGGGTTTACAGAATAAAAAAAATATAATTAATCTCTATCTTATTATTTGATATTGCCTTAACAGGCGATCGGGGATAATAAGGATAACAAAGGGAATTTATTAATTGGCGCCCAACTTCGAATCGATCCCACAACCGTGTTTAAAAAAAGTTAGCCGGAAGTATCCGAATGAAACAGTCCGCGCGGGAATTGTGAATTTTTTAACAAATAAAAGTGAAAAAAAGAACTCGTGCGGTGCATTTAAATAAACGGTGACACAAAATAAAATTGTTTGTGTGCAGTGCAGCTGAAACCAACAGCAACAAACCCATCAGAAGCAAATCCAAAAAATCTACAAACATCTGACGACGGTCACGGAGTGGCCGCCGCAACCTGTACATACTATGTATAATATTCTGTAAATATTAGGTTAAGATTAGGGATAAGATTAGGTTAGGATATAGCTATAGTTGTAAATACTAGTTAGGGCCATAGGCGTTAGGGGATCATAGGGCCGGGCCCACACCAGGTCTGACGTCATTAGCAACATCGCCCGCAACATCGCCCGCAACACCGCATGCAACATCTTCAGGGAACAGGACGTAAAACGGAGGTACGACAACTGAAGGACCGGAACGCGAGACCCGGACCCGGCGAAGGAAAGCTCGCAATGCAAAGAATGCATGGAATGCGGAACGGCGCGTGCCATGGATTGTGGCAGAATTAGGTCACGAGACGATTGAAAAACGAGATTAAGACCACTCGTAATTAGACCAGTGAAAAGGAAGTAAGCCAGTGAAATTGACCAAGTGACGACCCGCGATTTGGAAGCCCGAATATTCGACACAGGACGAAGAGGACCCCGAAACAAGAGGACATCCACGCTATATTGAATCTTTTTGAATGATCGTACTAAGGTGGATTAAAGCCCCATCAGCCGAACACGAGGTTTTTAGCAGCGTGTACATACATATACTTACATACGTGTATGCATATGCAAACGACCAGAAATTGCCAGAAACTTCCAAATTAGCGACGCACATGCAGCCGCCATAACGGCACCTTGTTTTTCGGGCAGCTACAGAAAAGAAGGGGGAAGAGGAGACAACGATAGAAAATTCCATTCAAGAAAAATACAAAACGGGCCGCGAATTTGGCATCGTAGCCAATAAGTAAAGTCACAAATTCGCTACCGACGCCGACGTCGACAGCGCAGAGAGAAACAGAGAGAGCCGCTGCACGTGCAAATCACGAGTTGCTGTTATACATACATACATATACATACACGAATACTAATGATTTTCGCTTTTGGTTGCGCCGTTATCAGGGCGGGGACCAACTTATATATTGGCCCTTTCTAATAAATTATGACACTCAGTAAATACCCTTCGTCGAAAACGCATCCAACAAGAACTCAAGGAAAATCAAATCGCCGCGAATTCACCGAATCCTGAAAAAAATTAACAAAAAGATCCTGCGAAAAATTAAAACGGAAAATAATAATAGTCCTTCGGCCCCAAGGACAATACAGTTCCTGCGCCCAGTGATTAAATAAATAAATAAAATCAAATAAATAAATTAAAGTAAACAAATAAATAAATAAATTAAATTAAACAAATAAAACCTTTAAATAAAATAAATACATTAAATGAGAATAACCCGTTGAATAAAATAAATCGAAACAAGTTGAGTGAATTAAATTAAGTAAAAGGATACACAGAAAATTAATAAAACTGGCACACACGGAAAATAAATTAATAAAATAATAGAAGAGAGAAGAAAATTAAATAAAATAAGCAATTGAATAAAATACAAGTAGATAAACGAAATAGAACAATAACTTAAAGGATATGAAATAAAATAAAACGGGGCTACACTGAAAACGAAATAAAGCAAATAAAACAATAAAATAAATAAAATAGATAAAAACAAAAAAAATTAAGGAAATAAATTAATACAGTAAACGCAGGATACACTGCGAGGAAATAAAATACACAAAGGCTGGATACACCTTAAAATAAATAAATAAATAAGAATCAAAATAAATTAAATAAGAAAACAAATTGAACTAATAAAGGGAAGCCAGGAAATCACATAGGAAATCAACGTTTACACTGAACAAAATGGAAGAGCAAGTAATAAGCGGAAACAAAATAAGACAAGCAGGCGAAGGACTGAAAACATACGAACGGATCAAATGAAATGGAATAAATAAATAAATTAAGAGAGGAAATTAAATTAAGACAAGCGGAAAGGATAAGAAAAGTAAAGAGCTAGTAAAACCACGAGGAACAAAACAACGAATCTATCGAAGAAAAAGGAAAGAAAATTGAACACACCGAGGAGAAATAAATAAGAGAAAGAAAGTCAAGGAAATAAAAGCAGCGAAAGCAAAAGCAGGGGGAAAAAAGGAAAAAATAAGGAAAGAAATAATAAATAGTAATAAATAAAATAAATAGTTAGCAATAAATAGAGAGAAAAATAAAGTAAAATAAATATAAATAAAATAAATAATAATCAATAAATATAGAAAAAAATAATAAAGTAAAATAATATAAACAAAATAAATAACAGTCAATAAATATAGAAAAAAAATAAAATAAAATAAATAGTAATAGATTAAAATAAATATAAATAAGAAAAAATTAAAATAAATAAAGAAAAAAAGGAAGAAATAATTAAGGTGAACACCTTGGAAAAACACAGAAATAAGAATAAATAATTTCAACAGGTGTCAACAAAAAAAATAATAACAAACGAACCCGGGGGTAAACCTAAAATAAATAACCGAATAAGATAAATCTTGGAAATCGAAACGAAAGGACCTCATCATGGGAGTCACCTGGATCAGCTACAGGAAGAAGTTAAAGCTGGAGACCATACTCCTTGAATTTGGTTTGGAACGCGGAGGCACAGTAGAGGAGCAGCGATCGCGGCTGATTGCCTTTGCTCGTCTGCAGGACCTTTCCTGCCGCAGGAAGACGTTTGCCGGCAAGGAGTCAGGAACCACCGCGTACCACGAACCACCATGGTGACCCGGGAGCCGCACTCTTGGATCGGATGACTCCCGTTCGACGGAACAACGGATCCGCTCTGTTTCATAGAGCATATTGAGGAACGGGCCAATACTTACCGGATCGACCAGCAGTATCTCGCCCCGGCTTTGATAGTGTTGCTGACTGGCCGAGCCGAGAGCTGGTACAGGACCAGTGGCCTACGGAACGCCACTTGGACGGAGGCCCGCAGGGAGTTTTTAGATTTCTTCTGGCCGCCGCGCTACTATCAGCGGTTGGAGGACGAAATTAGGACCCATTTTCAGAGATCAAATGAGCCTTTCAAGGAGTATTTGGTGGACCTGCGCCTACAGATGCGCAGGGCAGTATTCACAGCGGAACGAGAGCTGGAACGGGTCTACGATAACATGTCGCCAGAATATCAATTGTTTGTAAGGAGACAGGATTTTCGAACGCTAGCAAAACTGACTCACTTGGTGGTCGACCACGAGGAGACTCGCCGCAGAAGCGGACGGGCTCGGAACCATCAGGACCCGAACCCACGGGCACCACCCATTTCGCGCGCCACCACGGATGCGGACCGCACGGCCCGCAGGCCGCCGACGAACCTCATGCAGGGAAGTTTCAGTAGAAACGCAAACCCGAGCCGGGCAACGACACCGGAGCAGGCACCAGTAAATGTGCGAGGGGCGTGCCCGGACATTTCTCAACGGAATGCCGGAACCCAGGGATACCTTTTTGCTGGGCCTGCGGACGACGAGGAAAGCGGATATTCGAATGCTGCCGACGTCAGGTTTCGGGAAACGGAAACGGGCCTCGCGTGACCGGGAATCACTCGAGGAACCCAGCCAACCCGAGCAACTAGAGGAGAGGACTCTCCACCAACGCCAGGGACGCATCCGAGCCACCATCACTATGGGAGGGCGAAGATTCGTGGCCACCCTGGACATGGGAGCTACACATAGCTTCATCAGCGAAGAACTGGCCAAGGAATTGGATAACAAGGAAAACACGAGGGACGTACGAACACAGGTCAAGCGGCAAATCCATTGCGAGAATCGCAGCGCACCGACCATCCTACTGGTCATGGCGGACGCACTGGACGACGTATTATTAGGGATGGATTTCCTGTGTGGAATCGGAGCCACCATTCAGTGCGGGGGACAAACTTGATGCCGGACGATCACACGAAGGCGCCGTGGGCGCGGACTCGGAAAATAGGGGACGATACGGAGCCATGCTCTGAACAACGAGGAACACAAGAATATCAGCAACGAGGAACAGCAGCAGAGCCACGCGCAGGACAGCGAGGAAGATCACAAGAAGAAAAGATGCGAAAGAGGATACAAGAGGAAAGACGGCGAGGAAAGTTACACGAGGAATCCTGTTAGCCCTGGTCGTGGACCAGGGAAGCCCTTAGCATGCCACCAAGAGTTCGTCAAGAAGTCAGACTCCCAGGGAAGCCACGAGCGGGTCACCAGGAGCCGGATTCCAGGGAAGCCCTTAGCATGCTACCAGGAACCGGACTCCCAGGGAAGTCACAAGCGGGCCACCAGAAGCCAGACACCCTCGGGCCTTCTGCGGATCGACGAGGAGTGTCGACGAGGAAACAATTAGGAGGAATAACAGAAGAAACGCATCAAGGTTTATTTGGCATGGTTACCCAGGAGGAGCCGACCGCCACACAAGGACCAGTACCCAAGCCGCGTACTGTACAAGGACAATTGCCGACCCCTGCCCCTCGGGCAGCGACTAGAAAATCATGCATGGGAACAGCCCTGGATATAGAGGTACCCACGACCAGTCGGACAAACAGCTGGAGCCATGTTTTGCCTGTGGCTAATGCCACCGCCGCGCGCAACGGAATCCTTTTCGCACCTCCAGGAAGCGTGTCCACTTCCAGTACCACGCCGAGGAAACGGAGCAGAACGCGCCCCTCTGCGGCACCGTGGACTCCGTAAACCATACAACCGAGGAACCGGACCCGCCGGAATCGGGACAAGGATACCCAGAGCTCTGGGTGAAGGAATTCCTAGAACAGGAATTGGAAAAATTTGAAAATCTGGCGGAAGTATCCCACATCCTACGGAATGCGGCCATGAGAGCCGTCATTGATAGGCAGATAGCCACTTCTTTCAACAGCATATCACCTACTTGGGGCATGTGATCAGCGAGGAAGGAATCCATACGGATCCCGACAAGGTTGCCGCGATCCGTGAGTTGCAACCGTCAACTTGCTTAAAAGAACTTCGAAGATGCTTGGGCATCGCATCCTGGTATCGTCGATTTGTTCCCAACTTCGCTGACATTGTAGAACCGATGACGTCATTGCTGAAAAAGGGCAAGAAATGGGATTGGAAACCGCGACAGGATCAGGCGTTCCAGGAGCTGAAAACGCGACTGACGGAAGCACCTGTCTTAGTCTGCCCGGACTTTGAGCAGAAATTCGTGCTACAAACAGACGCCAGCGAGTACGGCATTGGAGCCGTACTGACCCAGACCATTGACGGGCAGGAGCGAGTGGTGGCCTACGCCAGGCGACGCCTAAATAGCGCGGAAAGGAACTATTCGGTGACCGAGAAGGAGTGTCTCGCCATCGTATGGGCCGTACTGAAGATGCGATGCTACATCGAAGGATACAGGTTCCAGGTAATAACCGACCATCAGGCCTTAAAATGGCTGAACTCTATAGATAATCCGACTGGGAGAATCGCTCGCTGGGCACTCGAGCTGCAGCACTATCAGTATGACGTCCACTACCGGAGGGGAGCCCAAAACCTAGTGGCCGACGCCCTCTTCCGCCAACCGCTGCCAGTGGCGCAGCAAGCACAGGTACAAGGAACAAACTGCAAATGGCTCGCAAATATGTTGAAGAAGGTTCGGCCCGAACCAGCCAAGTACCCGGATTAAAGAGAGGAAAGCGGACAGCTTTATCGCCGCATCGGGCTACGGCCACAGGAGGAGGAGTACACACCATGGAAGCTGTGTGTAGGAGCGGATTATCGCCATCGTGTTCTACAGGAGAACCATGATATTCCCGCTGCCGGACATTTGGGAGTCCGGAAGACAACCGCGTGGCCCAACAATACTATTGGCCAGAACTTTTTCGCGACGTCGCCCGCTACGAACGCAACTGCCTGAGTTGCCAGAGGTATAAGGTCAGCCAGGAGAAGCCGGCGGGACAAATGTTCACACGCCAGGTGGACGAGCCATTCCACGTTCTTTGTGCGGATTTCATCGGTCCACTACCGCGTTTGAAACAGGGGAACACAATGCTCCTAGTTTTCCTTGATTCCTTCAGCAAATGGGTGGAAATAATCCTACTACGCAAAGCCACGGGAACCCATCTGAAACGCGCATTTCGGGAACGGATCCTGAGCCGTTTTGTCTGCGACAACAGAATTGTGTGCCGGTCTGGTCGGTCATTCCGGAACTTCTGCAAGTCTCTAGGAATGGAGTTGCAGCACACCGCCCCGTACACACCAAGGCAGAATCCGACAGAGAGGGTAAACCGGACGATTAAGACGATGATCGCCCAGTATCTGGACGGAAAAAATTTGTTTCGCTACATTCCTTAAGTGCCAGTGGCTTGGGTTTCTTATATGCAGGAACCACCCACAGGTGGCTCCTCTATTCAAAAGGGGACAAAAGGACCGAGATCTCGTCGGTCCTACCACGATCAAAAAATTAAGGAAATTCATGAAATGGGGCTATCTAGTGATAGTTCCAGATCGTCGACTCCAGCTCCAGCTCCGAGCGGCAGTGAACGACCGCCATCTCCCAGCCAGTTGAAAGGGCGCATTGATAAACTTCTGAAGGTTAATGATAAAATTGTGAGTAAGCCTATCCTTAGTAATAGTTCGCAGCAAGGAGGTAATCAAACCAAGAGCGGAACAAGTCATGGATGCTCCAAAGTCTGAGGCACTTCCCCAATGGGCGTCGACGGTTCGAATTGATTCGGAGCAACCTTCAGCCTTCCGACAAGCAAGGGAACGGCAATTTCAGCTCGTTCAGGACAACAAGAAACCGGCGCGTAAGACGAACTCTGACGGAAAAAACCTGCTCTCCAGCAAAGCGTTGAGCAAGTTAAGCTCGGCACAAGTTCTGGACGCCATTGAGTCCACAGCACTTCTACAATGGAGAGGAGCCGCTCCTGGGGAACTCTTTCAAAATCCCCAGCGGAGTTGGCAGACCGTCCAGAAGAGGTCGTCTAGTAAGAGGCGTGCCCCTGTTGTGGACGCAATGTGTACAAAGGCCAAAACCAGCAAACCGCATAATACAAATAGGTTTGCTGCCCTTGATATGGATGTTCTGCCGCAAAATATGGATGTTGTGGCAGATGTTGACCAAGGCCGATCACAGTGCCAAATGTTAATAACGTGGAGGCGATGGAGAATGAGCTCCTCCAGGTGGTCGAAGATGATGGATTCGAGCTTCGCATTGCTCGTTCAGGAGATCTGCGTATTTATGCTAAGGACTCCTCTACTCACCGTATCATAACGAGGTTTTTGACAGAAAAGAATGTTATATATACTCATTTCTGTCTTAAGGAGGACATGCCGTTCAGGATGGTTATCAAGAGTTTGTCCAGCGCCACGCCGAGGAACTTTATTATGGATGAGTTCTCTATCTGTATAACCCCCTGAACCGTGCCCGGCGCCAAGGGAGTCAGGACGTAGTCACTGAGCAGGCCAGACAAAATGTCTGGTTCGTTGACCTCAAGCATGCTGTAAACAACCGGGAGGCTCTGTTGATCTCTAAGTTGGGTAGGCACCGAGTAACAGTGGAGCCCAAAAAGGACTCAAATAGACTTAAGCAATGTTTTAGGTGTTTTGGCTTCCATCACACAAAGAACTATTGTTTCAAGCCGCCTGTTTGCGGTAGATGTGCGGAGGATCATTGGACGGGATCGGAGAACTGCAGGGCTTTAGTTGCAATTGTGGTGACAATCATGCTGCATATGATAAAAAATGCCGCATTTATGCACTAAAGCTTAAGGGTGTTCTCCCTAAGGTGATGCAGCAGCGTGATATTTCTACAAGGTCTGCCTATAATGGGCAGTCTACAGTGCTCTCGGCTATGCTGCAGTCTGGAGTTTCTTATGCCAGTAGGACAAGAGCGCAGCAGTTCCAGCCGACTTAAAATCTGGGAGTAAGAAACAATCCTCCTGGATTTAAGCAGGCAGCCTATGACTTGCACGATGATTTCCCGTTGCTAGGAAGCCGTGGTAGGGCTAGCAATGCCCAGCAGCCTCCCAACGCTGTCCCTGATTGGGATATGACAAGGGTAGTGACTATGCTTCTTTTTCTAAAGAACTCTGTGGAACAGTTGGCCGCCTCCTTAACCACGATCTCGCTGGTTGTGCGAGATTTACAAGCTGGATTGAATATCGCTCATGGGAATCATTAAGGTGGAGGAGCTTCTGGTGTACCTCTCTGGGCCCAGCATTGATATAATGCAAGTGTCTGAGACCCACCTTAAGCACGGAGAGTACATAAGCTTTCCAGGTTACAGTTTACACAGGGCGGACTTCCCGGGTGCGATCTCTAGGGGCGGAGCAGCTATTCTAGTTAAGCACGGCCTGACTTGTTACCAGCTAAGCCCGATACGGTTGGGACTGTTGCAGATGGCGAGGATTGTGCTCAGCTCGGACATGGGTGAACTGGATGTAGCTGCGGTTAACTTGCCGCCTCGTCCTGCCTGGACATGTGATGGCTTTGAGGCCATGCTAAATATTTGTGGAGACAAAGCTATTATCGAAGGTGATTTTAATGCTAAGCATCGCAGATGGGGCAGTGTCAGAGCGGATAGGAGAGGAGCTGCAATTGTGGAAGCTCTGGATAACTTGGGAGCGGGTGTGTTGGCCACAGGAGACCCACCTGTTTCCCCTGTAATGGCGGAACTCCCTCTGCTTTGGATTTCGCACTCTTGAAAGGTCTTCAAGGTCGTAGGCTGACTATTGAAGACTCCTTTGAGCTCAGCTCGGATCACATTCCGCTCATTATCGGCCTATACTTAGCGGGGTGTGTCGCTGTGCCTAAAAGGACGCTGCTTCCTTTTGGATCTGATGTCTGTAGGTTTAAAAGGTTGCTGGAGGACTCCATTCACCTGGAAATGGAGATGCACACTGCGGATGATGTGGATGATGCTGCCTTGTTTTTGGAGCAAAAAGTCATTGCTGCAGCGGAGCTTGCTGCGCCCACCAGCAGTCTCTCTTTCAGGTCCTCCCCTCCACTTCCTCCGGAGCTTAGGGCTTTCATTGAGTTCAAAAACAGGCTCAGGAGGATGTATGCAAAGTCCTATGATGTAGCTCTACTGAGGGTCTATCGAAGGTTGGGTAACAGGGTGAAGAAGTTGTTAAATCTTCTACAGCAGAAACGGTTGGATAAGGAGTTGGAGGAGGCAAGCCCGGACAGGGACACCAACTATGCTCTTTGGAAGATTGTAGGTCAGAGTAAGAGGCAGGCTTCTCCGAAGTTTCCTGTAAAAAGAGAAGATGGGACTTGGGCCAAGTCCCCGCAAGACCGTGTTGAGGTGTTTGCTGAGAGCTTAGAGGACCGTTTCATTCCCTTCGCTACCTCCTCTGCGGCGAGCGTCGAGCGGGTCAATGCCTCGTTGGCAGTTCCTTATCAAATGGTCCCCCCTGTTGCTCCTATTCTGCTCCCGGAAGTGAGAGACAGGATCAAGAAGCTGAAAAACCAGAAGGCGCCAGGTGCAGACGGCATTTCTAATAGAGTTGCTAAACTCCTTCCCGAGAGAGCACTCCTCTTCTTGGCCTTTGTGCTTAATGCAGCGCTCAAAATTGGTCACTTTCCTTCCTCCTGGAAGAATGCCAATGTGGTGATGATACACAAAAAAGGAAAGCCCTCCCATGACGTGTCTAGTTACAGGCCGATTAGTCTTCTGCCCACGTTTTCGAAGATTTTTGAACGATGTATCCTTGACAGGGTGCTGAGGATACCGGCGGTACGGGACACGATACCAAGGCATTAGTTTGGATTCAGGATAGGTCATGTTACCCCGGAGCAGCTCAATCGCGTGGTGGACTTCATTGTTGAGGGGTTCCAGAACAGGCAGTATGTGGTGGCAGGCCTTTGACCGGGTCTGGCACCAGGGGCTTTTATCCAAGATCAAAGGGCTCCTCCCTCCTCAGCTCTTTGAGGTTATAAAGAGCTACCTCTTAAATAGGACCTTTCAGGTTGTCCAGGATGGGGTTGCATCGTCCACCAAGAGGATTCTTGCTGGCGTGCCGCAAGGAAGCGCGCTTGCCTCAACGCTTTATAATTTGCCCGCTCATGATGCCCCGCTGCACCTGCGATCTCATAGCACGTGTGTTGCCACGTATGCGGATGACACTGAGGTGTTGGCTAGCTGTGTTTACAGCGCCACTGACAAACTTAAAATTCTTTTGAAGAGGTTCGAGAACTGGGCTTGTAGATGGAATGTGGCCATCAACACTGATAAGTGTGCGGTGGTCACATTTTCACTGAGGAGAGACGCGTGTCCAGGAGTCTTCCTTCATGGGCAACTTCTGCCGCAGCAACTGGAACACACCTATCTTGGATTAGTTCTTGATAAGAGGCTGACATTTGCCTCGCATGTCAAACAGATTTGGGCGAAGCTGCAAGGTACGGCCAGTCGTATTAGTTGGTTAACAGCTCCAAAGTCTAAGCTAAGTCTGCTTTGTAAGACTCGACTGTATCAATCCCTCCTAGCTCCAATATGGCGCTATGGGGTGGCTATATATGGGACAGCAGCCATGTCGCACTTGCGGAAGGTTCAGGCGCTTTTGAGGCAAAGTTTTTGACACGTATCGCCAACGCGGAATGGTATATTGGATGGAATGGAACTTGGAGTACCAGCAATTGGTGATGTGATAAACTCTCTGGCTGCAAATCATCGGCTTAGACTAATCAGACACCCTAACTTCCTGGCTGGATGGATAACAAGGACACGCACATCTAGACAGCTAAGACGTTTTACTATTCGGGAGCTGCCCTCCCGGCGCATTGTCTTATTTATAATTAGGAAGTTCGTAACTGTCGCTTTAAATTGCTGACACAGTAATATATATGCGGCTGGATAGGTCAGGCAGCTTGCCTACTTGCTCAAATAAATATATATTAAAAAAAAAATTAAATCTCCAACACAACTGCCTTCAGCCCGGCATTTCTGGTCCAAGGAAGGGAGCCTCGGCTGCTCCACGCTCTCTACGACGAAGTTACACCGGGACGTGGAACCCCCGAGGTAACCCCAACAGAACGCAGCACCAACTGCACCACATTTTCGAAGTCGTTAGGAACAATGCCGACCGAGCATCGGCAGATCAGCGACGACATTATAATCACTAATGCTGGTTCGACGCCACACCTTATTGAATATCACGGAAGGATTCGCAGCAAAATTGGCAGCGAAATATGAGGTGCGTTTAGGGTCGCCAAATTCCCTTCACCGAACATTGTGCAGCTGCACATACCGGGCAGTTGTCGACGGCGGACCGCCAGCTTAAATCAGCTAAAGCCTTATCGCAGCGAGGAATCGGACGCGGGACGCAGTCCCACGCTCGGGGGGCCAGTATAGACGACATCGCTGTCGGATACTCCTTCGAAACAGACAAGAGCTCAGGGAGTCATTTGATGACGGGTGCGCCCGTCCAACACTCCGCTCCCCACCGGGGAAAACCCGTAAACGCGAACACCGAACAGATTTATAGGTCAGACTTTCCCACCGCGGGGAAAACAAACGGGG
>VNJN01007762.1:0-48129 GCA_008042485.1 Drosophila mayri
GTAAATAAAGCCAGGGGTATGCTGGGATTTATTAAACGGTGGTCGAAAGAATTCGATGATCCTTATGTTACTAAAACTTTATATATTTCATTAGTTCGCCCTATCTTAGAATATGGATCTTGCGTTTGGAGCCCACAGTACGGAGTCCATAGTAAATGCATTGAATCGGTTCAAAAGAACTTTTTGCTTTTCGCTCTACGTGGTTTAAACTGGGATGCTGACCAGAGATTACCCTCCTATTATAGTAGACTTCTTCTAATTAACTTACCCTCCTTAGCCAACCGTAGAACTATGCTAGGCATTACCTTTATTTATAACCTTATTAACGGCGACGTGGAAAGTACTGACTTGTTAGGCCAGATCAATTTCCACGTTTCGAGTAGAAATACTAGATCTTACATACCTTTAGTTTTGCGCCATTGTAGAACCTCCTATGAACTGCATGAACCCTTTAGAGTACTGTGTGCAAGTTACAATGATTTGTACTCGGTAATCTCACACGCTGATTGTCTTCCTAAACTAAAAACTTTAATCCTTAGCCACTTAAATTGCATGCATGCAATTAACTCATTTATAACCTTATTAACGGCGACGTGGAAAGTACTGACTTGTTAGGCCAGATCAATTTCCACGTTCCGAGTAGAAATACTAGATCTTACATACCTTTAGTTTTGCGCCATTGTAGAACCTCCTATGAACTGCATGAACCCTTTAGAGTACTGTGTGCAAGTTACAATGATTTGTACTCGGTAATCTCACACGCTGATTGTCTTCCTAAACTAAAAACTTTAATCCTTAGCCACTTAAATTGCATGCATGCAAACATTCAGGCAGCTCGCCGGTAGTATCCTCATATTCTTTCCTATATTTTCAATGGCGTCTACTAATAAATAACCCTAACAGGCACGTGCCTGGTTTCATAAGGGCCACTTGAGTGTACTGACCGTAGTGCATCAACGTCCAAGATTCTACTGTCGGGACGCCCGACTGTATGTCCATCTTGTTTTTTTATAATTTAAACAATATTTTTTTTTTAAATTTTTTCCTCTAAATCAAAATAATTATAGTATTTAAAAACCTCCTGCCTTGCGTCAGGAATCGAACTCGGACCATTGGCTTACACACAAAACATATATGCAGTTTTACCCACTGAGTTATCGACCTTGCTCTTAAAGTGGTAGACATTTGCATTATTTGTACATTTCTTTCCGTTTTTTTGTCTTATCTCCTTCTTTCGTGTAATTTTGGGACGCGCGTTGTAATGGTAGGGTATTCTACTGTCGCGTCGCCCGAATGTATGCCCATCTTGTTTTTGTTTTTCGGATATGGGTTATTCCGGGGGTCGCGAACGTACGTTTGCACGCCATTAGTGCAAAAAAAATTAAAGAAAAAAACATTTTCCGAAACTTTTTTTGTTCCCGATAGCATTTGGTGAGTTTTTTTCTTAGTATAAATTATGGTTCTAATAGATTTTTCATTTTCATAATATTAGCATTAGCATAATATTATCATGGAATATTTTAATGCAATAACTTTACTTTTAAAATAGAGGAATGTAGCTTTCTATCGAGCCTATTCCCAATTAAATATCTGCATTAGTTTTTTTTTAAATTAAAATTATTACGGGTCGCGAACGTACGATTTTTCCATTTATAATAAATTTAGTTTTTTTGTTGTTTACCCATTTGTTTTTATGAATAAAAAATATATTTTCATAGAAAAACATGTTTCACCAATTTATTTTTTTTTAACATAAAAACAAGAAAAGTAAATATGTATTACATAGAAGGATATATATTGATATACATTTTTGTTTTAAATATACATGTATATATATTTAAATATATATGTATATATATTTAAATATATATGTATATATATTTATGATAATTTAGTTTTTTTAGAATAGGCCGTCCGACCTGTCATTAATTTCACATTTTCATCTGAATAGATGCAATGTATTCCTCTAATACCTGGAATATTTTTTTTATTTTATTGATACAGCGTGAACGTTTATCACTTCTTTTTTTCATCTACAAATATTATAAGCTTCTTAAAAAAAAAAAAAATTTTTTTAAATAATAACACTTACCGTCGCGAACGTACGCCACTTTACAATTCAATATAAAAAGATTGGCTAGCAAAAGTCGAATTTTTCTTATTAAATTTCAATATTTCACACCGAAATGCCTTAACATCATCCTACTTTCATTTAATGCAAAGCAATTACAATAAAATTATGTTTTGGGGTCTCGAACGTACGATTAGAACATAGACTAGAAACAAAACACAAATTAACATCTAATTGAACATTTTTTCGCTTTCTTTGAATTTTTCTCGACTTATTAGATTGTTATAAAGAGATTTAGTAGAAAAAGAAAGAGAAAAACACATCATATGTTTTTCTTGAGAAATAAATAAACATAAAAATGTCTTTAAAAGCAAAAAAAGGTGAAAATCACATTTTTTGACTTTTCGGGCTTTTTTAAAAAAAAAAAAAGCTGAGATATGCTATGAATCTAACACATTATAAAAATTGGGATATTTATTTATGAAAATACAAAAAAAGAATCGAGGAATACGGACATTTATTTTTTTTGGTCCTGGTTGACCATCTGCCGGAATAGCCCATATGCAACAAGGAAATTGGCGTGACGGGAGTTTTGGTACTGAAGGGTACACACATATGTATGTACAATTGTAGGCAACAGTATTCCTCTTTACTCGTAAATGTTGCTAATCCATTTTAGTTTCCATTGTCTTCCAACGCTCTCTTGTTAAATTTTAACTCTTTTTCGATTTTAAGTAAGCTCACACATTCTGTAGGATCTAGACTTGGGGAGGCCAATCTTGTACGTCCAAATCCCTCCAATAACTTTAAAATTATTTGTACTTTATGAAGTATTACTTAAAATTACTTAAAATTTTGACAGCTTAATCCGACTGACAATGGCTTTTAAATAATAATTAATTTAGATTTATCATTCTCACAGCTCCAGCTCCAAGCCGTCCGCTATCAGTTAAATTGGTTTAGCAATATCAGTGATGTCGTTTTCTTTTCTTTTTTTGCTTGCTTTTCAACAAGGTAAACATAATGTAGAAGGTGGATTTTTGTAAAATCAATAAAATGGGGAAAAATAATACGTAAATAATTACAACATAATCAAGAATCAATGTATTACTGCCAATTGGTAAAACTAAAGGATTCAAGGCTTTGGATTCGGGGCAGGGCTTCTTGAGGGCGGTTCAATTGGTCTAAACTTAAATATTCGCAGGAAATAATACTCAAAATGATTGCATTGCAGATTTAGACATCGGGATAAATAAAAATTTGAACGTAGAAGGAAACTAGAAGAACTCTCAGGGTATTTTTTCAACAATTTAAATTTAGCAGCTGCGGAAACAACAGAAACTGTCTAATGTTATTTATATAAGCGCCAACGCTGTTGCCCATCGATAGTGGTTGAGGTTTGCGTCGTTTGCTTAGGCCATGTTCCGGATGACGGCGTGGATGAAGTCCTGTGTGGTCGACTGTCCGCCCACATCCTTTGTGCGCTCTTGAGCACCTTATTGATGGCATTGAATCGAATTTCGAGTTCTTTTTTCCGGGGCCAAACCGAGAAGTTCAACCACAGCTGATTGCCAGTGAAGTAAAGCATTATTTTGCAGTAGGGTAAAATGTTGCTCAATAAGTTGGGCGGCGGCATGCGATGCGTAATCAATAAGAATACGTAAATAATTTCCTTAATTCATCGTGCCATGGATGGGTACCAAAAAAGGGGTCCTGTTAACGCAACTGCATCTCAAAAACATTATACCATCGTAATGTACACCATTTAATTTAAGAAATGGCTAATTTAATTTTTTAGAATTTCGCTTCTAATAGTACGAATTCATATCTATGTATGTTTATATGTGCATACATTTATGTACATATGTAGCTGTCAGGAGCAATCGGGAAATGAATAGAAAAATAAACGAGTTCCTGGCGCCACTTAATGCGAATCACAGAAGGAGCAGCGAGAGCAGGAAGAGTCACGGGCTTGCCCAATGCTGATATACAGTGTAGAGTAAAAGGACTTTTTTAAAATCAATGCCGTTAGAAAACTTTCTAAGCGCTAAGAAATGCTCTTTAGAGCAGTATATTCCTTCAATGCTTATATCCTTTGAGTTTTTCTCGAAGCAATTTTCTTTCAACTTGCTCGCAAGATATCTAAAATACTTGCTTGTTATTTTTGATGAGAGAGTGTCGTAAAATTATTGCAAACAGCCGGACAGACATCTCACAGGCGTTCTTCGCGTCAAAAATATCCCCGTGGACAACCAGATGTTAAGATGCGAAAAGCGAGGGGGGGGGGGGGGGGGGGGTAAATCGGCCATACGGTAGAGAAGGAGGAAAGAAAGATAGACTTACATGTGTCCTCGTGCCTTGGCAGAATTGCGGAGTCGCGGACACTGACGGCGTTGCGTGTCAGGCGATTTGCTGAGATAAAAGAGAGCTTCTGCCGGCACGTGCTGCCCTTTTATAGTTGGTTGTAAACAACTCAAAAAAACGGGGCCCGCCAAACATAACGGGGCTCTCAAGCTTTTGGTGAGACCGTAGCCGCCGGTTTATCGATAGGGTTAATCGATAGGTACTCATGGCTAGAAAATAGCTAATTTAAAGGCTAGCTTATATACTAAGAGAATCTCTGCTTATATACTAGATATAGACATTAGCGGGTGGTATTTAAATTATAATTTATTTATAACAAAAAATGTTTGTGTGGCCGTGCAACGGGCGTCACAAAACAATTTTCTTTTAACTGATATACAATATGGGCAGAGGATTAAGCTTATCTCCGCAGGAAAAACTGGAAATCGTAGCATTCCATGAATGTGAACATTTCTTTCACAAAATCCCAAAAAAAAATTGGGCAAACATCCAATGCCAATTTTCTTTAAAATAATCTAATGAAAAATCTTCAAAAAAAGTAAAAATCATGTTATTGGTTCAGCAGATCGCAGAGCTATACTCCGACAGGATTCTGACTCCCACGAGTC
Organism: Drosophila mayri; assembly: GCA_008042485.1. NCBI lineage: Eukaryota > Metazoa > Arthropoda > Insecta > Diptera > Drosophilidae > Drosophila > Drosophila mayri. The sequence continues at coordinate 5,044 of VNJN01007762.1, forward strand.
GGCCGTCAAAATAATACAAATCACGGATGTTAAGTCAAGCAAATCGACTGATTTATGCGTGATCTACAAAGCTGAACCCTTAAAGAGGCTTAAACTAACAAACAAACCACCTCTTAACCAAGTGCTCAAACGCATATGACGTAGTCCGAATTTACTGTGACTCTCACCATTGGTGCTGATTTACTGAATATATATATATGTACACTGACACTGACTGATGCCATGGATATTTTTTACAATGCCAGAAAAAAATTTTTATACTATCACTCAATCTCGATTATACCTTGGTTTTCTAAAGAGTTGAGTCGCCTAAAAAACGTAAAGTATAGGCTGTACGCTAAATTTAAAAAAGGCATTTCTGACATTGTTACTATATAAGATGCCGTGTTACAAAAACTATTTTACTCGTGGTTGGGTCCAGTTTTCTCAAGATCCTAACCAGTTTTATAATTTTTTAACACTGAACTTAAGCCTTAAACGCATTCTTCCTCGATCTTTCTCTTCGTAGCGGACGGTCGAGTTTTTGTTTTACGCTCCGACTTTTATGTTCATTTTGAATTTAAATTTTATTTCCTCTAATTTATCACCTTATATCAATAATAATATACCGTTTTGCTACCGCGCGTGCATGCACTTTTCTGTGTAATTAATTTGCACTAATAATCACTTTTTAGTTTTGTGCTAAGACGGTAATCTTATCTTATTTTTCTCCTCTTTGCCTTGTACCGTTTTTATTTTCTCTCTCCCCTGCTGGAGTGCCGTTTGCTATAAGCATCTAAGCTGTTCATAGCTCTCATCGCTCTTGTGATTTTCTGCTGCTCAAATTCTAGCTCTTGCGCTCTTTTGTTCTATCTCCTTCTCTTTACTTTTTTGGTATTGATAGTGTGCACAGTGGTCTAGGATTGATGAACATGTCCCAGAATATTGTCTGTGTTATAAAAAATTGCCAAAAAATGTTTTGGCAGAACAGCCCAGTGTCCAGCAAAAAGGGCCTGCGTTATTGCTGTGAGGCCTGTCGACCGGTTGAGAAGGAAATATCATTCTTCATGCGTCAGACCAGGAGCGGATTTTCTGAGATAATGGCCACTTTTCGGAAAGCGAATGACCTGTTCTCCGCGCTAGACGCTCAATTTAATAGTATGAAGCTATTAGATGAGTCGCCGAAACGCAAAAATCTGCTGCTAGTCGGCTGCAACTGTGTGAGACACAGCAACCAATTTCCTGCCACTCCCCGTCGCCGCAGCCCCTGGTCCCCGTTCCAATGGTTCTGAGATCAGGAACGACCAAAGATTCGGTAACCGAATCGGTCGTTGTGGCATCGGAAGGCGCTCAGCCAACAATTTCCGTGTCCTCCGTTTTGTCCAATGCGGAGTCCAATTCTTTGGCTCCGCAAAACCCCTTAGAAAAACCGACCCAGGGTCCAACATTGCCCGGATTACCGGCCGTGGTTGGTAAACATTCGTTACATAAGACTAAGAGTCAGTCCCACCTTCGAAAACTATATTTTTTTCGAGGCTTGCCCCTGATCTCGCATCTGAAGATGTTCTAGCCTATATTCAGGGCAAAACCCAAGCTGGTAATATCAAGGTGGAAAAATTCAAATTTTCGTATGCCAGAGACATTTTATCTTTCAAGATAAATGTCTCATCCCAACTCTTTGACACTATTTGCTCGGGTGACTTCTGGCCCGAGTACGTTGTAGTAAAGGAGTATGAGGCACGAAAAAAGAGAAATCGGCCTGCCGGAATTCAACTGCCCAGGCCGTCTCAATCCTCAGTGCCCACAGCTGTACCTTCTGTCCCAAAAAACTAACCTCTTCCATACAACTATCCTATCAGAATACTAGGGGCTTACGCAGTAAGCTTTCTAGATTATATTCGGATAGCCTTTCCTTTTCATCCCAGGTAATTGTATTTACTGAAATCTGGTTGAAGCCGGAGATCCTCTGCTCCGAAATTCTTCCAAGTAAGTATACAATTTACAGATTAGATCGTCTTCTCCAGCGTGGTGGTGGAGTTTTAATTGCCGTTGACTCTTGCCTCATCTCGGAACCAATTACTGGCTTTGGGTGACTTCAACATACCCGGAGCTCACTGGTCTTCTGATGGTTTTTTTTTTTTAGCCATCCTTTAGGAATTTTGTTAATAGACGCCAATGTTAAGGAAGCAATTGAAATTCAGAAATTTGCTGAAATTGAATGAATGCCTGTTCCTGCTATTCCGTCCACTCCCATTTTTAGTCCTTCTTGAATAGGGACGTCACGGGCTCCACTACATCGGCAAAATGTGGTACAAAGCGTCGGCAATGCCCAGGCATCGACGAAGCTCCTTAAGGTTCGTCGGTGCAGTCAGCTCCCGTATGGCGAAAATCTTCTCGGGGCGGTATGGATTCCGGCCTCTCATTGCATTGCATTTTTCATTGTTCAAGCGGAGATTGGCCTCCCTCAGTCGACGGAATACCTCGCAGAGGTTTCTTACGTGCTCCTACAGCGTGGAACCCATTACAATGATGTCGTCCAGATACGCTAAGACGTGTGGCTCCACGTCGGTGCCGATGACGGTGTCGAGGGCGCGTTGGAAGGTTGCCGGAACGAGTGTAGGCCGAAAGGCAACACCCTCCAATGGAATAGTCCACGAACCGGAACGGTGAATGCGGTACACTCACGAATCTCGCATGGCGAGATTCCGAGGATGGTAGCGCTGTTTTATCGGCTGATCATTCCGCATGATGATGCTGTCCTCGGCTATGTGTTATACGCCGGCCAGCTTGTCGAACCGTGAGAGTTCCTGATCGAGGAACGTACTAATCCTAGGTAGTTTCCTTCGGGGCGATGGGTGTGTATCCCCTCGTCGAATCCGAAGTCGGCCTCTGCTATCCCGCAGGCGGGATCTGGGTTTTCTGGTTCCAGGTATCCGACTCGTTTCTCAGTTGAGCGGAATGGATTTCGCTGTATGGCTAACGGCTCTGCGTCGGGTAATGCTCCAGTCCAGCTCAGGGCGTCGTTGCATGCGTCTTCGCGTGTGGGACGCGGTGAGTTCGCCACATATTGTGCGGCTGCCTGGTTTTTCGCGTGTTCTACGTTGTTGTTCTGGGATCCACGTAGCATTCGGCCTGTGTGGCTCCGTGCTACATCGTAGTTGACTACGAGCTGCGTTAACTCAGCCAGAGTCTTAAGCTTCTGGAAGCATATTCTCGCCTTAGGTCGACGATGTATTCCTTAAATGGCTCGTTGAACTTTTGGAAGCGTTTCAGGATGGTGTCATCCAGTAGTTGGTAGTACCTTGGAGGAAGAAAGAACTCGACAAATTTTCGGCGCACCTCGGTCCAAGCATGACCTTGGCGGCCGCTGGTTTGGAACCAATATTCTGCCTTCCCAGTCAGGAGGACAATGAGCGCATGGGACAAATGATTCCTGTCGATGTGATACGTATCTGCCCACTCATTCAAGTGCTTGATGAAACTTGCCCCACTTGGCGACTTTGTCTACCCAGAGAGAGCTGGCATTCATATAGAGGGTGGTATTCGTAGTGCGTGAAGTGCTCTCCGGCTTCCGGGCCGATGGCGAAAAGCCATGAGTTAGGGTTTGGCTCCCGCTTGGTTTTTCTAATTCGATCGGCAGTGGCGATACTGGCTTGGTATCACCAGTAGATGTGTTTCCATACCTGCGTTCAATGTCGGCCAGGCGGTTGAGTACATCAGCGGTGTGTTCCGGCTGCTTTGCGAAAGCGTACAATCGGGATTATTCTTCCTCCACCGTTCCACTCTCCTCAAGCCCTAGCTCCAGAAGTATGGCTTCCAGCTCATGCTTCTTCCTGTATGATATCCAGGGAACTCGCATTGTTCACTGTTCAAATAGTTCACTCCCGACGGTTCACTGTTCCCTTAATGTTCGGGTTGGGTACGGGATATCCGTGAGGGTACCCTTTCGCGACGATGACTGAGGCTCGACCGAATGTCGGTTGGACTATGCATAGTCCCTCGCGGTTATCCTTGAGGATAATTGTTGGTGGGGTCCTTGAGGATCCTGCCGATGGTTACTGCTGTCCGTCGTTGGTTATCCTTGCTCGGTGTTGTTGTTATGAGCCTTGAGGATCCTTGGCTGATTTTTACGGAGGATAATGGTCTGCGTCCTTGTTGTGATCCTTGACTATCATTTGATGATTATCCTTGACGATAACGGCTTGCGTCGTTGATGTGTTCCTTGCGGCTCCTTTGATTATTATTTGTTTGCGAAGGTTAATTGTCGATGTGACTCGTTTGAAGGTCATGTCGAGATTGATTCTGATGCAGGCTGTCGCCCGCCTAATTCTGGCTGAGCGGCCATGGCCCTTCTCCGCGGTAGAGGAAGCTCGGGGCGTGAGAATGAGAAACAACTACCGTAGTTACCTACCCTACCGTCCGTTTTCCTAATCTCCTTTATCGTCTTGTCCGTCTCGGGGAGCATTCGTCAAACTTCGTATTCGACCTATCTCTTGCCTATGTTTCGTTTCATGTGCGCTGACGTTTTTGGATTCCGTGTCCCTATGTATTTTTGCCTATGTATCGTGTTGTGTGCGCAAACGTGTTTGGGAACACGTGTCCAGAGTGTACTTGCCTGTTTCGTGTCGTGTGCGACCACAGTTTTAAGTCACGTGCTACGATCATGTTCGTGCCTTTGTTTTGTGTCGTGTGCGACGACAATGTTGAGACTTTGTGTCCTGAATGTACATTTTGCTGTTGCTAAGCGAGGCTGTACCTCCTAATGCACCCCCAAAAGTAAGAACGTGAGCGGCCACATGCGTTTTAACGATTTTCCTCCCTAACATAACTTTCTGACTCCTAAAGTCGTTGGGCTTTAATCCACGGATTTTTTCTATGTCCTTTTGATCCTTCAGGACCTTCCTGGTCCCTGGTCGGGCGTCATTCTGTAAGGATGCTTTCCACGGGTGAGATAAATACTCGTCGGCTTCAGGATCCGCCACAGAAACATTTATATGTATACAGGGACAGGCAGATCCGTCGGCCGGGGTAGCTGAATTTAGGCAAGGAGAGGAGGGAAAAGGTTGGATAGTCGAGAAAACCATCGACTTCGGCCCGGCCATTGGAAAGCTGCCGCAGCCCCGTAAAATCGGGTTCGGGGTCGAGTCCGCCAATGGTCGCGCCCCGCTCGTGTTGCGGAGCGCCCGTTCGGGTGGTGGTTATTTGAATGGTCCTGTATCCAGGATCAATCCCTCCAACCGCTCTACTATGGGCTGGCAGGGTGCCTCCGACCCCGTTCCCAGGGTATCGGATGCATCTTAACCACAGAAAAGCTCTTAGGGGAGTGTTGCCTTCGTCTGGCGCGGCCCAGAAACGGAGGAACAACGTCGGAGTCTGGCGAGGATGGCCTTCCACCGGCGCCCGTTTTTCGTTTTTGCGACTATGAATTTTTTGATTTTAGCAATGCTAAATGTGCCAATGGCGCCACTGCGCGTCATCCGAGACCGTTCTGTATGCGGTGGCCACACTGCTGCAGACAGCAACTGGGAGGTTACCACGCTAGGCAGCAGCTTCCTAGTTGCTTGCTTGGGGCCTGTAGTGTTCGGCATTATCCGAGATAACGCTCCTATGGTCCCGCTGGCCTTTTTTCTGACGTATTCCAAGTGCTCCTTGAAAGAGAACCGAGTGTCGAGGAAGACGTCGAAGTATTTTATACACCTGTGCGACTTTATCCCCACTCCACCGACTCTGACCTCCGCCGTCTCCACCAGTTTCCGGCTTGAGATTAGAACCGCCTCTGTTTTGTGCGCCGCTAGTTCCAGGTCGGCGCGCAAGAGCCACGTTTCGATCTCTATGATGGCTGCGTTGGCCTTCTCCTCGGTTGCCATCTTTCGGGAAAGATCCCCTCTGCAAGGCACTTGGAGTAGAGCAATGCATACTCCTTCGGGTGGAGTGCAATAGCCAGTTTTAGGGCTCTGTTAGGCACGGCGTACGGGCCTGGCGCCTTCTCGTCCTGGTCACCTCCTCCTCCGTGATCACGCAGGCTTCGTTGGGGCGCTCCACTTTTGGCTGCATGATACCCGGCTCTCCTCTCGGGAACAGCGCCTGCACAATGCCGTCCAGGGCTGCGGGTCTGAAGCCGCATACTCTGATCGCACGCGTGCTCCTAAAGTGCTCCCATTCGGTCGGCCAGTACGCTGGCTCCACCGGCCACTTCGGCTGACATGACCTCAGGCGCGCTGGCAAAAGCCTGCGTGCACAGCGGGAAATAGCAGTGCTCACCAGAGTCAGGTCGATAAACGACGCTGCTCCTGCTCTGACGAAGATGTGCCGCACTCCGTCGTTTAGCAGTACTACGTCCGTTGAGGCAAACGCTCCAGGACCGCTCGACCTCTGGCGTTGGTTGAGGAAGATCCCCATTCCACTGCCCAGGCGTTGAAGTCGCCTCCGACTATCACCCTGGATCTCCCACGCATGTCGCAGGTGAGATCATCCAGTATCTTGCAGTACGCCCCTATCGTCAGGCTGGGCGCCAGATAGCAGCTATAGATACAGTAGCCGGCTACCTCCGCCCTCACGAACCCGTCGGCTGCCCTGATGTTGGACCACCGCCGTCGCTTGTTTCCTCCTTGTTGATCCTTTGCCCACTCCACGCCCTCCCGCACCCTGTACGGCTTGCTTAGGATAGCTGCATCCGCAGCTACCTCGAGCACCGTCTGCAGCAGCAAGTCTTGCGTCGCTCTGCAGTGATTCAAATTGAGTTGAATCAACCGCATCTGGGCCTATGGACCCCGCTACCGATTTTCGAGGCTGGGCAGTCTCTGCCGCCGGCCTGGTGCCTCGCCTCCTTCCTTCCGGCCGCTGCGCAGATGAAGCAGGATGCTTCCTTGGTGCAGGATGCTGCCCTATGTCCCTGCTCCCCGCTTTTAATGCAGCATCCACTCCTGTCCACTGGGCTTTTGCTATGCACGACAATGTGCCCTGTTTCCAGGCATCTGAAGCACCTGGGTGGACCTGCTCTCACCCGGATCCTGCATATGGTCCAGCCTATCCGGACTTCGCCACGGTGAGGACGGTTTTGCCCATGGAGACGGGCAAGCTGATCACCGCCGTCTGGGTTTCGGCGTAGCCACGCCGCGTCGAAGTTGAACTGGCCCGCGATCGCGTCGAAGACCTCCTGCTTGGTTGCAATGGAGTCCATGTTGCGGATCTCCATTATGACCACTGAGTCGTCCTCCGTTGTGGCGCGCACAGACGCAGAGTCGTCGAGCGCTTTCGCGATGCTCTCCTTCATGCTCTCCGCACTTTCGGCGCTGCCTTTGGCAACCTCAGGGAGGAGGTTGCCATTTTTGGTTCGGCGAGCCTTGGAGATGCAGCTTCTCTGACAGATGCTTGTCGTCCCTCCTAATGCGGGTGTATGTGTGGGTGTGTGTCGGTGGGTGGGTATTAAATGAGAAACGTCGGTGTCTACTGTGTAGTTGTTATTTATTTTTCTATCTTAATGTTTCCCCCTTAACTAGTTTTCCCTGCCTCTCGCCCGCGTGCTACCTCTGGAGGCTCCGAGCCTTGCTCACCGCACTTAATGCATGCTGTCCTCACTGGAGTCTCGCCTGTCCAGGGCGGCTGGGGCTCCAGGGTCTCCTTGCTGTTCCATGGAATCCTTCACCTTGCCAGCACTGGGCTCGCCTATCCGGCGGCAGAGCCAAGGGAAAATTGCCTAAGTTTGGAAACACGTCCGCTTGCTGTTGCCGCCAAAAACCAACTCCTCGCCGGCAGCCGAAACTTCTCCTTGTTCGCAAACTTGCGGGTGTTCGAGTTTGCAGCTGCAGGCGTGGTCAACTTGCGATCTTAGCATAATATACATTGCAGCGCTATCTACTTGCAACCCTATATTGCATTTTAGTGTGACCACCCACATGGTTTCGCTAATTTGCATATTCGAGACGGCGATATTCAAACAACAAAAAGTAAAAGTATTGTCGCATACGGGACAATTTTTTTACCCTTGCAGGGTATTATAATTTTAGTCAGAAGTTTGCAACGCAGGGAAGGAGACATCTCCGACCCTATAAAGTATATATATTCTTGATCAGGATCAACAGCCGAATCGATCTAGCCATGTCCGTCTGTCCGTTTCTACGCAAACTAGTCCCTCAGGGTTACAGCTATCTGAATGAAACTTTGCAGTTAGTCTTCTATATACTCTCACTCGTACATATGTCGGAACTGGCCGGATCGGACGACTATATCATATATGTAGCTGCCATAGGAACAATTTGAAAATTTTTAGAAAAAAAATTTTAACTTTGTCAGTTTTTAACATATTTTCATCAAAGTTGAGATTCAGACGTTTTATATTATTCCTAAATTTCGGTTTTAATTTCATGAAAATCGGCCGACTATATCCTATAGCTTCCATAGGAACAATCAGGAAAATAAAAGAAAACCCCATAACTTTGTCAGTTTTCAACATATTTTCATCAAAGTTGAGATTTAGACGTTTTATATTATTCCTGAATTTCGGTTTTAATTTCATGAAAATCGGCCGACTATATCCTATAGCTTCCATAGGAACAATCAGGAAAATTAAAAAATAAATCATAACTTTGTCAGTTTTCAACGTATTTTCATCAAAGTTAAGATTCAGACGTTTTATATTATTCCAGAATTTTGGTTTTAATTTCATGAAAATCGGATGGCTATATCCTATAGCTTCCATAGGAACAATCAGTAAAATAAAAGAAAACCCCATAACTTTGTCAGTTTTCAAGATATTTTCACCAAACTGGAAATTTGGCCATCTTATATTATTTCAGAATTTCATTTTTAATTTCATGAAAATCGGTCTACTATATCTTACATCTGCCATAGGAACATTCAGAAAAATAAAAAAAAAACATAACTTAGCCGTGTTTCAAACCATTTTCATCAAATTTGAGATTTGGCAACTAATTATTGTTCCAGAAGTTGGGTTTTAATTTGTAGTTTAAATTCTGCAAGGGTATATTAACTTCGGTGAGCCGAAGTTAGCTTCCTTTCTTGTTGTAGATGATATTAAGGGCTAACGCGGGTCTTTTCGGTAAATTTTGGAATTTTATTTGAAGCTCTGCGGTGTGACACACTATCACAGTAAAGTTTATCTGAACAGTTATAGTTTCTAGTATTTTTAACCAAATGTATAAAATAAAATAAGTGAAAGTATGCCCATTCCAGCGGTTTTTGTTACCCAATGTTTTGAAAAAGGCCTTGTCAAAAAATGCTCTAAACAAATAGTCAAAAATCAGAAAACCAAATAGATTCCATTAAACGAAATTAAAATTTTGACAACATGTCTAAAATGTCTATAAATGTTTTTCTATCGAATAAAAAAACAACATTTCTAACTCGCATAAGCCCTTAAATAAATATTAAATTAATCTAAATTAAATTAAATTAAATGAAATTAAATAAAGTTAAATCAAAATAAATTAAATTAAATTAAATTAAATTAAATTAAATTAAATTAAATTAAATTAAATTAAATTAAATTAAATTACATTACATTACATTACATTACATTTATTTAATTACAGCAATATAACCTTTATTTTACATTAAACACAGGTTTATATATCTTATGGTGTGACTTAGTAGAATAGTAAGGAGACTAATTAACATTCCAGTAAGTATACCTAATTTTATTTTACTGCCTATAAATTAAAAATAACAATTCCAGAATATGATGTGCAATTCGCGAGTCTCTTATTCTGCACCACATGAGGATGATTCTTCAAAAATGGTTCCACGCTATCGGCGTTTAAATGGTATGTATTTGTATTGTATTTAAATAGTATGGTTTCAGAATCGGTTTGGCGAAAATTAAAAACGGTCGGTCCAGTAGATTTGCAGGTTTTGTGTAGACCGATTTGCAGACTGTAATTTATTAGGAGAACGCTTTAAAGTTCGTGTTTGGTCAAACTCTTTAAGTTAGGATTATTAGCATTATGACTGCCCAATGTAAACAGAAGCTCATTAAAATATTTTACCATATCTCTGTTATTAAGTCTGGCTGCTGTTAATAAGCTCCAGGTTGGCGCCCAAAATGGGGCTTGACTCAACAAAGTATTAACAATTTATTGACCAATAAACAATTGTTCACTTATCGCCGGCAAATCATTGGCTTGACCCGCTCATCACAACTCAACATCGTTATAATTGGATTCATAGTAAATGTGCACTCCCCGCCAGTGCACCCATCACAAGCTAATAACAAATAAACAAATAAAGTTAACTATTACCAAAATTCTAATGCCATCGACACGTTCGCATAACGGAACTATTCGCTAATCTTTCTCGCATATCTCGTTTGTGTGTGTGCGTGTAGCCCGGTCTCAAAACTCGACGTCGATCAGTTTCCTTCAAAATGGCCAGCTGAACTTCAGTGCCGTTTGGGAATTTTGGAGTCCTATTTTAAGCAAGCCCTCTCGGTGCAATCAGAAATTGAAACCATGAAGCCCACAGATAATGGGCGTGCATACCTGAAGACAGTTACATAAGCCCAAAGCTGGCCATTCAGCAACTTCTTGGATATGAATTGCACAGCACAGTGCTTGACCATCTTTTTGCACCAAACTACAGCGCGCCGTCTCGACTCCCAAGGTTGGAACTGCCTAGCTTTGATGGAAATCATACGTACTACAAGAATTTAATCTCGACGTTCCTGCAACTGATGAACCGTGAGCAAATCTCTAGTATAGACAGATTTAACCACCTCTGCAATTGTTTAAGGAAACCTGCATTGGAAGCCTTCTTAGCCTTTCCGGTCACTAGAGAAAAAAAAATTCACGTTATATATAGGTCCCTCTGATCGTTATGCTCGGATGCCATGAGGCAATGCTCATTTACGTGGTCATTGAGAAGTGCGACCAGCAGACAAAAACAAAATAGAACGAATCCCTGAATTATCTCACCCTACCATAGTGGAGCCTGTGCACTATGGGGAATTTGCCCGATTTTGTGGAATAAATGTATTTTTTAAAAGTATGCCGATTTTAATTTTTTTTATTTTAATGTATTAAGAAAACATCAAACTTTTTTTCAACATACCGGAAATGTTAACTTAACAGTCTAGTATTCAAATACCAACTGTTAAAGCCATATGTTGCAACCGCATGTTGATCGATAACATTTGGCTTAAATTTGAAGCTCATTTTCAATTCTTAAATTCTTGAACAAACCACAATAAAACAGTGACATTTAAAATGAATTTGAATTCTTCAGGTATGTTCTTTGTGTAAATACTAATATTTTGCTTAATATGTGCGTCCAATTCTAACAATTTGTAACTGTAGCAGGTGATGTTTTTGTTTGGGTTTTGGAAAGAAAGTTCAACTTTCAATAGAGTTAAAAAAAATGTTCAAAATAGTTCAGTGAGTGTCTATATCCATGTTGTAGAGTCATTCATTGTGAATTCGGGCGCGACTTTTCGCAAAATTTCATTTTTTAGAAACCAACCTCTCAATCAGCAACGCAGCCCTGCAGTCCAGAAATAAATATTATAAGTCGGACAGACTTCACCATGCGAGAAAGCACAGCCGAATCTCCAACTTCACAGATGTTTTCCACAGAGCCATGGATACTTCAGACCCCATAATTTCATCAATGAATTTAAAGAAGCGCGTCCAAAAGCATAAGGACTTTCCCTTCCACCAGATGTCATTGCATTATTATTATGCGAATATGAACCTGGCGACGAATCTTTAGATGTTGATGAATATGAGGAAGATAATGAATATGATGTTTTATATAATATTGAAATTGATAATGAAGAAAATATAGATTAAAATTGGATTTAAACATAATTTTTTTCTTAAATTAAAAAATTTTTTTTTTAATTAAAAATTATGGAGGGGGGGTGGTGGTGCTTTTCACTTTCCAACAGGTGTGTAAAATTATTTACAACACTATAAAAAAACCTCACTAAAATATCTTATATAGTTCGCGAGTTATTAATTTATTCCACCAAATTCGGCAAATTCCCCATAGTGCTGTGTACGCAGCTTCTTGAGCGCCGTCCCAGTTTCTCTTGTCTGCTGGGCAATCTTTCTGGGGGACGAATCGATCTTGACCGCTCCATGGATCGGTCATGTTGTGCAAATTCGAAGCATCGGCCACTCGCAAACAGATATTAAATATTGCACAACCGGTTCTATCAAATATCGCATTTCATCTTTAGTATTCTCCGCAGATCTCTGTATTACGCCACAAATATTATATCAACCTGATCTTTATAAATTTAGGAGATATACGGTTTTGTCAAATAGATCTTACAAAAAACAAATTTGATCAGCATGCATATATAATAAGTCCAAATCCCAAGTATGGTGTCTCTAGCTCTTAGAGTCTCTGAGACCTAGGCGTTTATATAAACAAACGGACGGACAGATAGACGGACGGACAGACATACGGACATGGCTATATCGACTCCTTTAGAGCTCCTGATCAATATTTAGGTAGCTATTGGGGGACCGCCACTCCTCCATCTGCCTGTTACAGAAAAAAAATTATAATACGTTTACCTGTAGTATAAAAAGTTTTTTTTATTAAAAACATTGCTCGGCTTATGAATTGCGAAGTGTGTGACCAAAGAAATTAAAGAAAATGCTCTCAAAGAAAATGCTACAAAAAAAATAATAAAAAATTGCTAATTGGTTTACCGAATTTTATATTGCCATTGAACTATAAAAAATTATGTAAATTAATACAATGGCCAATCTTAAATATCTTTAATAAAAATATGCTTATAGACAGTGAAGTTAATATTTTTTCTGTTATTTTCTTGATTGATACTATTTTAGCTATAGAATATATATTTTCATGAAGTTACAATTTTTAAATAATAAAAAGTGGTCAAATCTCAAATGTGATGAAAATTTGTACAATTTTTCTAATTAGATACCTTCTCCAGCTAACCGGCTTAAAGCATAAGGCATAAAGCCATGCTGGTTAAGGCCATGCTGGTTAAGATGCTATCCATGAGAAAAGCAAACTGCTTCGGCACTACTCGCTCAAACATCTTGGATACATTGCTAAGCGATAGGTCAGTAGTTAGAAATAATGTTTTTACCCCAGGGTTGAGGATGGGAGTAATTAACGCCTGCTTCCATATCTGAATAAACACCCCTTCGGAGAGAGACTTGTTAAATATTATTTTTAATGGCTCAGATAGAGCCCAATACAACCGAAAAGGTGATAGACCATCACTATCAAACTTTTCCGAGTCGTTAAAATATTCTTCTGCGAAGTGACAGTCCGAATCAGAGACCTGCAAGATCCCAATATTTATGCTTGAGGCAATGGAATTAAGCAAAGCATCATCATAACCTGGAGAGATTGGCTCGAAGTTTGTCTTCAAGTATTTTGCAAAAGAGATTGGCTAAGGTGGATATTTCAAGATCCGTTGATGCCATATTAAACGTTATATGAGAGGGAATAGAGAAAGTAGTTTCTGAAGTGAAAACTTCTTATGGCAGTTTGAGCACTTTTGTGGGTTCGCATTTTCAGCCGTTCACGCGACAGATGAGACTTACACAGATATACTCCGCGTGTACTTGTATACTCAGAGTGTATAGTTATGCGAGAGCGCTGCATGTTATACACGCTCTTTGCATGGGCAATCGTTCGTGCTTTCGCGACAGACGAGATTGAGAGTTTTTATACTCTTGCAAGGTATTATATTTTCAGTCAGAAGTTTGCAACGCAGTGAAGGAGACATTTCCGACCCTAAAAAGTATATATATTCTTGATCAGAATCAACAGCCGAGTCGATCTGGCCATTTTTATACAAATTTGATAATTTGCCATTTAATATTATTTTAGAATTTCACTTTAAATTTCATGAAAATCGGACAACTATATCCTTTAGCTGCCATAGGAACGTATTAGGACTGTATTAATGTTGTTTACAGTTGTTTTGCGACTAAGCGAGCGGTTGCGGTTAAAGCTCATCTATCAAAGCGGTAGAATTTTAGAACCTGCAAATAGAAAAACAGCATTGATGGCGTGATGTTTCAATAGCTATGCATATATGCTGAATTTTGAACATTCGTGTGTGCTTAAAGCTTTATGTTGTTAACAAGACAATTATGTTCAATAAACTAGGTTCGATTATATGCAAATAAAGACAAGTAAGAAAGCTTATACAAACATAATAATAATAATGTTGATATTAAATTAAACGACCTATTTATTCCTCAACATACCGGCCCCCATGAACGACGGTTCAGTTCAAAGGAAGCACAGCAATTTTCTTAATGGGGTGGGGCGCTAGTAGATTCCTCTGGCGGTTTTAACTGTTGCTCTGTAGCCCTCTGTGTAAACCCTCTGATCGTGGCCAGGATGAACCTCTATAACTCGTCCCAACAGACCCTTGCTTGGCGGTTGATTTGACTCGAGCTTGAAGTGTACTGAGATACTCTAAGTTGAACCCGGCGGTCAAGCCCAATAGGCATCTATTGTGATAAAGGAACCACCCTTATAAATGACTCCTTAGTCATTTCACCTTATTTGCTCTGTAGCCCTCTGTGTAAACCCTCTGATCGTGGCCAGAATGAACCTCTATAACTCGTCCCAGCAGCCACTTTCTTGGCGGTTGATTTGGCTCGAGCTTGAAGTGTACTCAGATACTCTAAGTTCCAGCGATTCCAGAACCCTTGAACTTTGGCCCGCAATTGTCTACAGCGCAGCAGTCTGTTATTGTTTGCATCCAGGAAAGATGGCTCCGGTACCGAAGTAAGAGTTAGAAGATGAGAAGGGGTTAGCGGATTAAGGTTGTGATCGCTGGGTGCGCACAAAGGACGAGAATTCAGAAGCCCTTCTATATGGGTAACAAAGTCAAATATTCTTCGAATGTTAGTGCACTGCTGCCAATAACTCGTTTTAGGTGCAGCTTTATAGATCGCACACCCGTTTCCCATATCCCTCCGAAATGGGGTTGCAGAAGGCGGGATGAAATGCCAATTAATCTCGTGAGTCGACAAGAAGCTTAAAATCTCATTAATACAAGACTATTTCAGAGTCTGATCAACAATTTATCCTGGAAATAGGAATAGTTAATGATTGCTTGACGAGTGAAATTAATTTAGAGAGTAAATGAGCTGCATTTTACTCAAGACGAGGAATGGAAATGGGCTTAATAATTAATGGTGCCACGCGAGTTTTTGCCATTATCAGCTTGACAGCATATCCATTCTTGTCCTTGACGCGACTATAGATGACGGCTGCATATGCCTGAGAGTAGGCATCTGCAAATCCATGCAGTTCAATTAATTGATGTGGTGCAGCTACGTAACGAGGAACACTACAAGTTTCCAGTACGTGCATTTGAAATATGAATTGTTGCCACCGTGTACATAATTGGGGAATTAATACCTCATTCCATTCGACGGAACTTATTTAGCTATCTTGAAAGGGAATCTTTAGCAAAATAGTTGTGGGTGCTATCAAACACAGAGAATCGTAGATGTTGGCTAGTTCTGAAAGCAAAGTATGTTTGGTTAGAGTTGTTGTAATCCCAGGGGGCTCTAGATTAAAGAAGATATAGTCGGCTCTTGGTTCCCAACGCAGTCCCAGAACTTTAACAACTCGACAAGAACTGTCCTGTTCAGAAGCTTTAGGAGGATACTCACCATTCTACTGTGGTAAGGACTTTAAAATGGCGCAACAGTTTGAGCTCCACTTTCGACCTGAGCTTCGCTTAGGAGTAGAATTAATTCATCTTTGAGTGCAATGATTATCGCATCCAGTAGAAATATCATCAACGTACCCGTCTCTGTTTAGAATAACAGTAGCGTTCGGATACAAATTGGCATAGTCGATGGCAAGCTGTTTAAGAACTCCACCGGCTAAAAACGGCGATGAAGCTAATCCGTATGTGATCGTCAGCAATCGATACTGATCCAACGTAGCGATCTCCTCCTTTTAGTGAAGGGCATTTCCGAAACTTCCGTTCTAAAGCGTTCCAGTGTTGCATTAGTGGTTCTTGAGAGCAGGGTCCTCGGCTAACACCTGCTGGGCTAGAACCTAAACCGAGATACAAGCATGCGTGCCAATTCCAATCCCAATCCTTTGGATGAAAGACGCGACTATCATAGTTATTGTCGATCCAGTATCGAGCAATAACCGACATCTGGTCCCATTGCCCAATATATCCATTATATTGGCAAGAATAGTTGGCAGTAAGGCTTGATTGTTAGCCCTCTCTAGAGCCTAATGCCTAACAGCGGCAGTATCAGCCAATTGATCATCAGTATTTTCTTCAGCAGCAGACAGTATTTACTTGAGCATAAGCAATAGAATACTATAATATATACTATAATATACTAGAATACTATATTATATTTCAGCCAATTGATCATCAGTATTTTCTTCAGCAGCAGACAGTATTTACTTGAGCATAAGCAATAATTAGAATACTATATTATATTTCTTCAGTCGCAGCAACATGCATTTGTCCTAAATAAAGTATCAGTTACCAGGTCAAGCGAATATGCATAGCATGCGGACATGAGGAAAGTGAAATAGGGCAATAAGTCTCAGGTCACTTATAGCTGACACCAACCCACATACACAGTAACCCGCATTCACAGTAACCCACATTATTTGTTATACGATATTTGTTACTGTGACGCCCGTTGCGCGGGCGCACAAATTATTTTTTAATTTTTCTTTAAATAAAACACATTAAAATGACCCCCCCGCTAATGTCTATATATAGTATATAAGTAGAGATAGTATAGTATATAACCCTATCGATAAACCGGCAGTTACGGTCTCACCAAAAGCTTGGAAGCGCCGTTATGTTTGGCGGGCCCCGTTATTTGAGTTGTTAACACCCAACTATAAAAGGGCAGCACGTGCCGGCAGAAGCTCTCTTTTATCTCAGCAAATCGCCTGACTCACACGTGCCGCCCTCGCCCTCGCCCTCGTACAGCCCCGCCGCGCCGCTGTTACCAGCCTCGCCAAGTCTGCTGCCGTCAGTGTTAGCCGCCGCAAGCCTTCCACATGCCAGTGTTCCCGGCAGTGTCCGCGCCCGCGTCGCCGGCCAGCAGCCCGTCCGCGTCCGCCAGTGTGCCGATCGTGCGCCGCCCACCTGTCACGTGCGCAGCCGCCACGCCGCAGGTATCTACCGCGCGTGCGCCGCCGCACCAGTGACGCCGGCCACGACCGCCACCCGCGCGTCGCCGTCGCAAAGTCGCCCTCTGTCAGTGTCGACGACATAGCCGGTGCCCGTGCCGCCTACATATCGAGGCCGCCACGCCCACTGAGGCCGCTACGCCGTTGAGGCCGCCACGCCGTGGAGGCCGCCACGCCCCCTGAGGGCGTCCCGCCGCACAGGCCATCACTCTCGCGCGTCCGCCGGTATCCGTGTACGCGGCCCGCATGCGCCGCCTCGCCCAACCAAGGCACGAGGACACATGTAAGTCTATCTTTTCCTCTTTCTCTACCGTATGGCCGAACTTCCTCCCCCCCCTTCCAACCTATCTCACCCTGATGTAATTAGGTTAAAGTGAAGGAAATAAAACAAAGCTTAAACACAATAATACCGCCTGTGCTCTCTTTACTCTACGGGATCTTTTGGTGTATCCCTCCTGCAGCGTGCTCCTTTCCCGGTATTCGACCCGTTCTTCCCCTCCCGCGACTCCTGGTTCTCACCGGAGCCGTCTCTTCCCCTCCCCGCGGCCCCAAGGTCTTCACCGGAGTCCATCCTCTCACCGACTCCTGGTCTTCACCGGAGCCAAGCCTCTCCCCCGACTCCCGGTTTCCACCGGAGCCAAATCCCCTTTCCCTAACTCCAGGGTGTTGACCGGAGGTGCCAAGGTTATCACCGGGGGCGCCGACCACTCACCCGCCCGCTTCGTGCCTCCAAGGCCAAACGCCGGAGCCAGCCTCCCATATCCTTTTCAGGTGTCGTCTCTAAGATTTACCGCTCTCGGAGTCGACCTACACGCGATCCGTGAGGTTAGGCTCACTATTAATACGAAATTTCCATTATAAGTCCTTCGTCCCAACCTACAAATATCTTGTGGGGTCCTATCTGGACACGACTGAGACTCGTCCTGGCCGAAGGACGTTACATTACCATAAGCATTTTGTACCTATATATACTGTTAAGTTTTATTAATAAAGCCAGTAAGAGTTCTACCTCAGCCGAGAGCTTTTATTCATGCACCAGACGCCATTGCCGTGTCTTTATGCCCTCAACTCAATCAATCAAACCTCATCCAACCAACAAAACCTCACCCAAACTCAATCAAACCGTCCACCTTGTTCCAAGTGCTAGTTGCGACAACCACAGGCAATAGTTTATGCACTGTCAGGCATCTAAGCCTCAACACAAACTTTTTGGTGACCCCGACGAACACGTCAACCCGACATTATTCGGAAGAATCCGTAACTCTTGGGATCTTCCTAATTTTCAATCAAAAGGAAGAATCCGTAACTCTTGGGATCTTCCTAAATCCTAATCAATAGGAAAGAATCCGTATCTCTTGGGATCTTCCTAAGTTGTCACACCCACCAAAAAACATTTTGGTGACGCCGACGAAACTGTCAACCGAATAAAAAGGAAAATCCGTAACTCCTGGGATCTTCCAAATTTTCCTCAAAAAATGTCAACAAAAGGAAAAATGCGTAACTCTTGGGATTTTCCTAAATGGTTCTCACCCACCAAATAAACAGTTTTGGTGAAGATTTGACTCACAGGAAATTGTCCTCAACACGTCAAAGGCACAGGAAAGATTCCGTAACTCTTGCGAATTTTCCTAAGCTTGGTGAGACCAACCGATAAAGTTCCGTAACTCTTGGGGACCTATCGGCACAACTACACATTGACCAAAATCCTTTTTTAGAACTCGAAATTCTATAAATCCCCCAAGTCTATTGACCATTTGTTGATTCCATCGACCACATCACGGTTGCGAATAGGAGCGTTATACAGCTGTGAAAGCAAATAAAACACTCCCAACGGTCAGAAACTAAAAAAAAAAGTTCATTATGTCTAATAAGGAGGAGCAAGCAGTCACAGAGGCGTTAGACTTGCAGGAAGAAATCAGTCAAGAAATATCAAAGCTCATCCGCAATTTTAAAAAAGACTCTGCGGAAAGAAAGCAAAATCCAACGTATTATAAATCAAAGTTGGCCGCAATCGATGAAGCATGGAATCGATTTGCGGATAATGACAAAAATATTTCAGCTGGATATAGAACCGCACCACATTTAAAGTTTTACGTAGGCTGTCGTGAGTCATATGACAGATACAGAACGATAATAACCGATGCAATGGTTCAAACCAGAGGTTCAAGAAGGATACGACATGGATTCGTTCCTACGACTAGAATGTGCAAACAGTCTTGGCGGCGCAAACAAATGCATCAAGCAATGACGATGTGCATTTTTCCAGAGTCAGCATCCCAATGTTCGATGGAGATCAGCTCAAATGGACTCAGTTCTTCGATTTATTCATATGCATGGTTCATGATACCAACATGCCCACAGTCAGGAAGATGTGGTACCTCAAAACCAGCTTATCTGGAGAGGCAGAAAGATTGATAAGGCATATTGATCTTAAAAAAGAAAATTACATGAGCGCATGGGAAATATTAGTTGACGCGTACAATAATCTCAATCGTCTCCTGCAATATCATACAAATAGTGACGATCCAAAGTCATTAAAAGAGTTTTATATCACAACAATTAAGTCCCTAGCATCATTAAAGGGACTAGGCATTGATATTTTCAGCTGGGATACAATCATAATTGCCATCATCAAGCAAAAACTGGATTTTGCAAATAGAGATCTCTACGAACAATCGTTCAACGGGTCAAGAGAACTCCAAGGTCTCGATACAATGCTAAGCTTCCTGGACCAGCGAAGCTGGCTTCCTGGACTACAAAGAAAGGAGCAGAAGAGCCCATCATGCACTTCTGCCAGCGCTGGAAGACATCCAAACAGTCCAAACAGTACAAATGCGATGAATTCCGCAGCAAAATCATACCCGAAAGAGTCAATTGGGTTCAGAAACAAAAATTGTGTGTTAACTGTTACAGCAGTGACCACAAGGCGAAAGACTGCCGAGGCCATACGTGTTTTAAATGTGATAAAAAACACCATACATTGCTGCACCTGGTGGCCACGTCAGGTGCGGCAACAGAGCCACAATCACCTTCTGTAGTTGCAGCAAGCAACAGAAGTTACAATTTGCTGGCCACAGTCAAGGTATTGGTCAAAGCAAGCAATGGTCAGATGGCCACATTTCGAGCCTTGCTAGACTCAGGATCACAAATTAATCTGATCTCTGAACGAATGGCCTCCAAGCTGTCATTAAAGCTCCACGGTGCGCATTGAGGGCATTGGAGGCAACCCAAAAACCAGTCGAACTAAAACAAACGTTCTCATGAAGTCGATGCATAATGATTTTGCTCAACAAGTATAAGCCTTTGTGCTGCCGCATATTATAGCTGATCAACCAGCTCATGAATTAAGTGCCTCACAACTACGAGTCCCGAACAACGTCACCCTGTCAAATTTTGACAAACCAGGAAAAATTGACATGCTCATCGGCGCAGAGCATTATTATTCTTTGCTTTTACCAAATCAGATGCTGATGAAGCCGGAGGGCCCAATTCTTCAAAATACAAAGCTTGGATGGATTAAGGCCGGGAAAATTCCAGCTGAGCACGACTCAGCGGCCTTTTGTGCAGCGGCAACCACAGAAGAGGAGGTGGATACGATTTTGGACTCTAGAAAATCTAGACACCAAAGAAAAAGCTCGATCTCCAATAGAATCTCATTGCGAATTTCATTCAACCAACAGATTTTTGGCATTAGAGCGACGAACGCCACCAGAAGTATGGAAAGGATATGTAGACTTCATGGAAGAATATGAACGTCTTGGACACATGAAACTGGTACATCCCACACACGTACCCTCAGATTACTACTTCATTCCACATCACATCACACATCACATACGCATGTCTGAAGTCAAGGCATCTGGGTACTTATGGACGGATTCAACTGTAGTCCTGTCCTGGATAAATGCGTCCGCATCATCATACCACACGTTTGTGGCAAATCGGATCGCTAAAATCCAGGCGGTGTCGCATCAATCTCAGTGGCGACATGTGTCATCCGCAAATAACCCAGCTGATGTACTATCAAGAAGGATTGCGGCAAGCAAACTTGCGGAGCACAACCTCTGGCTGTTCGGACCTCTATTCCTACACGGTTCCCGAGACAAATGGTCTAAGGTAACTAGAATCACTTCCAGCGACCTAGAACGGCTAGTGAAGCAAGTGAATTTGCCAACATGCCAAAATCAATTAGGAATCAAACTATACAGTTGCAATCACAGCAACTCGTTTCACAAGTTGCATTGCATTGTAGCTTACATGCTACGCTTATGTCACAAGCAGAACCGATTTTCTACAACTACGCTAAGTGTAGGTGAACTATCTTATGCTAGGACACTCATCTTAAGCACTATTCAAAAAATAGAATTCAGTGCTGAGTATAAACAACTCTGGAGTCGACTATTGCGGTCCCTTTTGGATTCACCATAAATTCCGTGGAAAAAGACCAGATAAGGCGTACATTGCAGTATTCAGCTGTTTTGCCACTAAAGCAGTACATCTTGAATTGGTAAGCGACCTAACAACAGACGCGTTCCTAGCCGCTCTTCGGCGTTTCCTGGGTCGACGTGAAAAGTGTCAGACCATTCATTGTGACAACGCCACGAACTTTGTAGGTGCCAACAACCAGTTAAAGGCGTTAGAAGAAACAATCTTCACAGAACAAGCTCAGACCAACATCGTGAACCATTGCAGTAAGCAGCAGGTGGCCTATGGGAAGCTGCAGTAAAGTCAGCGAAAAGGCTACTGGTATCAGTTACAGCCACATCATCGCTAACGTTTGAAGAGCTTAACACAGTAATTATTGAAGTCGAGGCGATACTCAATTCAAGGCCACTCACTCCGATGTCATCTGATCCCACTGATACATCAGCGCTTACTCCAGGTCCATTAATTAATTTAATTGGTGAACCTCTAGTAGCGCCTCCTGATGCGAATCTTGCCCTACACGGGAAAACTCTGGTAAAAAGATAGGAGTTAGTATCCAGGCTCAAACAGTCATTCTGGAATCAGTGGTCCATGGAGTATATACAAGAGCTGCAAATGCGGACTAAATGGAAGACCATGGCACAGAATGTCAGAGAAGGACTATTAGTCCTATTAAAAGAAGACAACGCGCCGGTATTAAGCTGGCCTCTGGGGCGGATAATAAAGACGTACCCAGGCAAAGACAATCAAGTTCGCGTAGTAGACGTCAAAACAGCATCAGGAAAGGAAGAAATAGCCACAAAGCGCGCACACAGCTCTGGTGAGTATGCAGCGCAGGCCGAAGAGACCCCCACGCCGAAGCAGAAGATGTCATTTCCGATCTTACCAACGGTGCTGGCAATGCTACTCATACTACCGCTAGCAATGGGACAATCAGTAACCGTAACTCCGTTTGCAAGTCAGTCGGGAATATTCTACGAACGGCTCGGCACGTCCAGAATGGCAATTTCGGAATGGAACATAATTGCGTATTATGACTTAAAGCCATACTGGAGCGACATGGGAATATTGGCTACTGGAATAGCGGAACTAAAACACAAATGTTCAGAGCTGCGAAACATCAATGCCTGTAAGTCAATATATGAACATTTTCAACATATATAACGAAGAGCACCACTTGATATAGTCGGAAATGTAGCGAATTCATTATTTGGCGTTCTGGACTCAAAATACGCCGACGACATGTCAAAAATGATAAATAAAGTCAAGTCTAACGAAGACGTATTGATGAGGCTTTTGAAAAATCAAACATCAATTCTGGACTCTACTATAAACATGGTCAGAAAGAGCAGCTCAGCCACCGACGATCGGATCAAAACGCCAGAGTATGAGATAGGTGCGATCAATCAAGAAAGAGGCAAGTACCAAGGCGACCACATGCAGCAAGCGTTTATGGTTCTGACAGCTCAGCTAACTCTGGTGGGAACGGGAATGCAGCGGATGCAGAATGAAATAGCTAAGGTTCTCACTGACGTTCTCCATCAAACGATTAGTCCACTGCTAGTCTTGGGAGAGACTCAACTCAGGAAGCAGCTAGATCAGATGCGGGAGCATATACCACCGGACCAACGGCTTCCAGTATCTTCGGATAATGTAATCCAACTCTACAAAATGATGCAAGCCAACGGCACTACAACGAGCAACGACGTTATGTTCAAGATATCGCTACCTCTGGTGTCTCTAACACAACAGGAAGTGTTCAGCATCATGCCCATCCCAACATGGAAGGCCGGAAGCTGGCAGCGATTTCGATTCATCGCCGCCAATGCCCATAGAGACCAATTCATGAGTTTGACTAAGGACGAATTCAACCAATGTATAGAGCTGCCAAATGACGAGCACATATGTTTTAATCACCAAGCCACATTCAGTTCAAAATTAGCGTGAGCACATTCAGCACTGTGGTCAGCGAAACGAAGGCTACGTATGTTCGTTTTGGCAATATCACAAAGATTGACTATAAGAACCCATCTGAGCCACTTCAAGGAACGGCAGCCAAGGAAGTCAGCTTGGAGGAACTGGGCGTGTTGCAACGCCAATTGGTCAAATTAAAAGAGACCACCTGGAAGAATCAACTTGTCACTCCTCAACATCATCAAGTAGCTGCCTATGTGGCTCTAGCTATGTCAATCCTATTAGGTATTGTATGCGCTCTTAAGCGGACGGCCAGCAAACGGACATCTTGACGTCGGATATCTTACGCCGGACACTCGAACCCAGGCAGAACACGGAACTACTGAAGGTTGAACACCTGTTCAACGGCCGGGAGAATGTTCAGTCACGGCAGCGTTTATTCATAAGCAATAATATTTAGAATACTACATAATATTTCTTCTGTCACAGCAACATGCATTTGTCGTAAATAAAGTATCAGTTACCAGGTCAACCGAATATGCATAGCATGCGGACATGAGGAAAGTGAAATAGGGCAATAAGTCTCAGGTCACTTATAGCTGATATCAACCCACATACACAATAACCCACATACACAGTTACCCGCATTCACAGTAACTCACATTATTTGTTATACGATATTTGTTACCATAAGCATTTTGTACCTATATATACTGCGTTTTATTAATAAAGTCAGTAAGAGTTCTACCTCAGCCGAGAGCTTTTATTCATGCACCAGACTCCATTGCCGTGTCTTCATGCCCTCAACTCAATCAATCAAACCTCATCCAACCAACCAAACCTCACCCAAACTCAATCAAACCGTCCACCTAGTTCCAAGTGCTAGCTGCGACAACCACAGGCAATAGTTTATGCACTATCTGCCAGACATCTAAGCCTCAACACTAACACAATCAAAACAAGACTTCAGGTAATGAAACTTTTGTCACCTAGAAAGCTTGTAGTTATTGTCTACTAAACTTAAAGACTGATAACTTAGGGCTTTACTAAAGAAAACGTGCGCGCTGTAGAACTTGTCTTTGTACTCGGGTATATCCAAACTAGGGTCTTCATATCCTTCCTCCGTGTTGAATGCTACTAAGAACATGCTAATAGAAAAATAGCATTGATCTCGTGATGTTCCAATACCTATGCGTATATGCTGCTTTTTGCACATGCATGTGTGTTGTAAACAAGTCAATTATGTTCAATAAACTAGGTTCGGTTATATGCAACTAAAGATAAGTAAGAAAGCTTATACAAACATAATATTGTTGATATTCAATTAAACGACCAATTTATTCCTCAACTGTCAGTCAGTCAATTTCGGTTTTAAATTTTTTCATTTAAGTCTGCAAAGGTATACAAACTTTGGTGAGCTAAAGTTATCTTCCTATCTTATTTATATTTTTATACCCGCTACCCATAGGGTAGTAGGGTATTATAACTTTGTGCCGGCAGGAAATGTATGTAACACGTAGAAGGAGGCATCTCCGACCCTATAAAGTATATATATTCTTCATCAGCATCAACAGCCGAGACGATCTAGGCATGTCCGTCTGTGTGTCTGTCCGTCTGTTCGTATGAAACACTGGATCTCAGAGACTATAAGAGATAGAGCTCTATTTTTTTTTTCGACAGTATTTGTTATGCTTGCACGCAGATCAAGTTTGTTTAAAATTTTTACCACGCCCACTTCAGCCCCCGCAAATCATCAAAAACGAAATCAAATCATCTAATTTTGAAGCTAGGTATGTACATTAAGAACTATAGTCTGTGTGATTCCTGAAAATTTGGTTGCGATCAGATAAAAATTGTCGAAGTCATTAAAGAAATAATTTGGTATGGCCACAAACGGCTGCTGCAGTATGCCTCATTTGGCTGACCAATTAGACTAACTACGTATTCTTATTAATTTATTTTTTAATTTTTTTTTTGTTTTTATAAGAATCTTATAAGATTTTCGAGGAGCAATTTTAAGAAATGGTAAGAATTATTAGCCCCTTTAATGCAATAATAACGCGTTTTTACACACATATGTAGATACACGTGTGTGTATTTTTGTATGCATGTGATTATATTACACTTGCATTTGCATTTTTCCGTTATGTTAAAAAATATATTAACTATTTATTATGAGTAGCGGGTATCTCACAGTCGAGCTCCCTCGACTGTAGCTTTCTTACTTGTTCTTAATACAGGGAAACTTACATTTTTGATCTCAGCTTTTTAAGAAAATATATATTTGAGAAAATATTCAGAGACAACTATTAAATAGCTATTATTTTGTAAGGATGCTATTTCTTGAGCGGGGATACATACTCAGCGGCTCCAGGATCCTCTACAGAAACATTTATGTTCACGGGGACAGGCTGGTTCGTCGGTCAGGATGGCCGAATTTAGGAAAGGAGAGGAGGGGAAAAGGCAGGATCCCGACGAATCGCTGTATTTGGTCGGCCCATTGGGTAGCCAGCGTCGACCCGAATATCCCCCTGACCACGAAGGAAGAATATAGTAGCCGGGGATCTGCGCCGGGGTCAAGCTGCACCTTGCACGTGCGCATCAGGCGATCGCGTTCAGTTCATGTTGGACCGATTGTTGGCCGTTGATGTTGCTGTTGTTTTTATTGGTGGCGGTGAGCACCCTTAAACTATATACCCTTCCTTTCCCCTGCTCTAACTTATGACTAACTTATTAATATATTTTTATCTACCTACTATGTACATATATTTACAATGGAAGGCAGACGGCGGCTTTTTCACAATGTTAACATATATATTTAACCGGTTTCAAAGTGGCTTCCTTAATTATTTTTGGATATTTAGCGCAATGGGCGCATGTTAAAAATGGGAGGGCATTCTCTTCACGGTCGAGAAGATATTCACCATCTAACAGACAATCACCAAAATTACAGAAGCTGTACTGCACTGTGCTACAGCGCGGCCATTCAATTGCTATTATTTTAAGTCCTCCCGTATCGTCTAGTCTGCGACCCAGAAAAATATAAGAACATTTAAGAAAAATCATATTTTACTCCTCATATGATTGTACTCCTCATAAATAAATACACCACTGTACATTTAGTGTAGTGTATATCTATGTACAGCAAATGAACTGTGCACCAAAACACAGTACAGAGCCTAAACCCATTTTGTTGTTGTATTAAAAGCTGTGCAAATTTGGAGTGAAAATACAGGAACTTACTGACGAGTGCCCACTTCTAAAGAATTCGTGATATATTTACCGTTTCGGGTACATTCATGCCGAAGTCTAGTGCAAATTTAAATTTCTTAAAATTCAATTTTCAAATTTCTTAAAATCATAAACAGTGTACAGTTTCTTTAAAGTCTGACGTGATAGGCCGGATTTGGGATTTGGAATCTACCTACAAAAAACATTCGAAAATTAAACTTTACAGTTTTCCAACAACTCACATTCCCCAATATTTGGAGACCTGTGCAATAAATTTAAATGTCAATACCCTTCGTTTGGTATGTTACATTTCGTTCTTACACATGTATAGTAAAATGTACTCGGAAAATAAAGAATCCGCATATGATAATTAATTTTTTTTTTACATTTTGTGTGATATTTGTGTTTTTGGATATAGGCTCATGTTTTTATTTATAACTTCAAGATTATAAGTCAAACCATTAAAAACTGGGGGTTATATTGAACATAATTGTCTGAGAAAAAAAAACGTTAAAATTTTTTTAGATTAAAAAAAAATAAATAAAAATTGTGATAATGTCATTTTATAAAGAAATTTTACAGCGCTTTTGGCCATTGAGCTTATTTGATTCGAATTTAGTTCAGAGCTATTGTTACCGTATCGATCTTAAGGCAATAGTTCTTTAATTCTTTCGACCACCGTTTAATAAATCCCAGGATACCCCTGGCTTTATTCATCATGCACGAAATATGATCGATAAAGTCAAGTTTGGGATCCAGGCGGACGCCCAAATCATCAACTGAGTTAATTCTTTCCAAAGAGCAGCTGTTTATCGTGTAAATTGCAAGCTTGGGAACGACACGAGAGAGCCATTTAAGTTTAGTAAGTTTATGCGGCACCAGGTTTGGAAGCACACAAAGCTTGACATCATCAGAGTACATGAGTACTCTAGAGTTTGTCAGATTCGGGCAGATCGTTAATAAAAATAAAAAAAATGTAAACAATAAGGGACCCAAGTGACTCCCTTGCGGGATACCAGAAGTGACCCGGAGAACATTAGATAAATTGTTTTAAAAGAGGACTTTTTGCGCCCTTTATGATGAAGGAAGTGAGCTCCAGAAGGGTAGTATGCTGACATGGAGAAATTACTCATCTACAATGGTGCTGCAAATGTGGAGTAATATTGTTTTCAAAAAGTTTAGGGATGGCAGAAAGCTATATAGCTATTGGCCTCAGATTTGTTACCATTTTTCTGGAGAGGAATTATGAATAATTCTTTGCAAACAAGAGGAAAGTGCGAAGCTTCTAAGGATAAGCTAATTTACATCGGGCATCGACAAAACACCTAATACGATGAAGATCTAAAAGGAGAGAGCTTTCGTTTAAACATGGACAAGAAATTAGGTTCGATCTGGGCAAGCTGTAGAAATACGTCTTTTTAGGTCAGTTGAAGTAGTGTATGTTGTTTGAAAAAACTGGGCAAACAGATCGGAAATTGCATGAATGCCCTTTACAGTTGCATTTTCAAAAGAAAGCGATGAAGGATGAATTACCGCCTTACGTTTAGCATTAACAAAATTTTAAAACTGTTCAGGATCCTGAGAAAAGTGGACCTTGCAACGAGTCAAATAGTTTTTGTAACATTGTGAGTTCAGTACGGTAAAGTTTGACCCAGCCGATATATACTTAGAGAGGTCAGAACGACAACCGGTTCTTTTAAATTTAGTGTACAGCCTTGACTTTACATTTTGTAAGCGAATCAATTCATTAGTACACCAAGGTTGTATATTTTAAATTGAGGGATAGTATAACGGAACACATTCGGAGAAAAATTAATTCATGTATTACGGTCTGCCAGGTTCCCAGGTAGCGCAGGGATGGCCAGGGTCCGCTCAGTAAATTTGTTTAGTCCGAGTGGTTGCTGTAAGAGAATTTTGCCTGTTTCCCAGTGAGAACAGTGAAAAGAATTCGTTTAAAATAAGTAGATTCTGATGTTTATTCAGGGTTTGTTGAAGATGTGCTACTTCCGACGGGCTGGGTTCGGCGTGCCCTCGGTTTGCTGGGCCTCTCGCGTCTTGGTGTCTCTCGTCTGGGCGTCCTGGGCCGAGCCTGTAAGTCGGCGGCAGCAGATCGCTCCAGATTAGACAGTCTACCGCGAGAACTCTGGGCGGACTCGAAAGTCTTCAGAGGGAACGTTTGGCGGATTCAAAAGTCTTCAAGGATAGCGAAGGGGTGGACTCGAAAGTCTGCGAAGGAAGAGGGGCGGACCGAATTGTTTGCCGCGACTCGAAAGTCTGTCGGCGGACCAAAAGAAAGTGTTTAGCTAAGCTAAAGATGTATTGCAAGCCAGATCAGAAGATCCGATTCGCCAAAAAAATGACTTTGGCTGCTGACTACTCGGAACTGTGCTGCTAAGAGGCTTTCCGCTTCCAGTCGCTGTCGGTTGCTAAGTGACTTCTCAAGGTGTGACGATTTGGTCAAGGCTCCGTGGCTCAAATTTTTAATTTTTGATCTAGGTAGAGTCACTAGATTAGATCCCGATCCGTTCCTAGTGGTGAAGGGGTG
This sequence comes from Drosophila mayri, assembly GCA_008042485.1. Taxonomy (NCBI): domain Eukaryota; kingdom Metazoa; phylum Arthropoda; class Insecta; order Diptera; family Drosophilidae; genus Drosophila; species Drosophila mayri. Next base: position 34,289 of record VNJN01007762.1, read on the forward strand.
AGGAATTACACAGTAATCAGTTATTTAAAGTTTATTGGGCGTGACCCAAATTCATGAGTGACAATAAGGATAAAAGTGCTAATTGAATTATCGTAACAATGTGTGACGTTCTGCCGCCCAGTTTCCCAGATAGCGCAGGGACGGCCAGAGTCCGCCTAGTAGTCCGAGTGGTAGCTGTAAGAGAGATCTCCCCCCGATCCCCAGTAAGAACAGTGGAGCGAATTCGGTGACTTAATTAGGGTTTTCAGTTTATTCAATGTTCGGGTTACAGAGATGTCGATTTGAATCTCGATCCTGTCGACGCCTGGGTGTCTCTGCTTCGGGGCCACGCGGGTCAGCTCGGCCCGGAATGTGGCGGTGCCTCGGTATGCCGACCGGTCAGTTCGGGTGAGTGGGCGCGTCGCCTTCTCGCCGGTCAGTTCGGCCCGAAAGTTGTGGGTGCCTCGGAATGTCGGATCGGTCCGCTCGGCGAGTAGTGGGCCCGGGAGCCTGTGGAGAAGAGATAGAGAGAGAGAGAGAGCGCGGACTCGGAAGTCTTCCCAGCGGGCGGATTCGGAAATCGTCCGGTATTCGTTGCGGCGGACTCGTAAGTCTTCCGGGCGTGTGGTGGACTCGGAAGTCTGCGGAGTGGGGAGAGTGGACTCGTAAGTCTTCACAGAGAGAGAGAGAGAGAGAGAGAGAGATGGACTCGTAAGTCTGCAAAGAGAGAATTCGCGGTGGACTCGAAAGTCTTCGGTTGGCGGTAGAAAGAGGGCGGTGGACTAGTAAGTCTTCAGAGAGAGAGAGAGAGAATTCGCGGTGGACTCGAAAGTCTTCGGTTGGCGGCAGAGAGAGGGCGGGTGGACTCGGAAGTCTTCAAAGAGAGAGGGAATTCGGCGGGCCGAATTCTACGTCGAGACTCGTAAGTCTGTCGGCGAGAGGGTGGGCGGACTCGTAAGTCTTCAGAGAGAGAATTCGCGGTGGACTCGAAAGTCTTCGGTTGGCGGTAGTGAGAGGGTGGCGGACTCGCAAGTCTTCAGGGAGAGAATTCGCGGTGGACTCGAAAGTCTTCGGTTTGCGGTAGAGAGAGGGGGGCGGACTCGTAAGTCTTCAGATAGAGAGTTCGCGGTGGACTCGAAAGTCTTCGGTTGGCGAGAGAGAGCAAGTGGTTGGTGGACTCGTAAGTCTTCAGAGAGAGAGAGGGCGGGCGGACTCGTAAGTCTTCAGAAGAGAGGGAATTCGGCGGGCCGAATTATAAGTCGAGACTCGCAAGTCCTTCGACAATTTATTGGCAACCCAAATCCTGGGATTCTGGTCGCCTATCAAAAAAGTGACTTTGGCTGCTGACTACTAGGAGTGGGCTACTAGAGACTTACCGCTCCCGATCGCTGTCGGCTGCTAAGTGATTTCCTTCAGCCAGCGGCTTGCCTTATATAGAGCGTAGCGTGTTCTAGTGTGCCCGCCGCGATCAGCTGCTTCCTCTTCTTTCCCCGTGCAACCCTGGCTTTCTAGTGTGGCCCTTCCTCGGCGCGCGCGCGCATTTAATTCAAATTACGCACGCCTCTGAGAGGACTGCCCCGGCCGGCAGTGTCCAGCCCCGCTCACTCCGCTCTACTGGGTGTAACTCCAGTACATCCTGATCTGGCGTCGACGGTCGTGGTACCAGGGGCGGTGGACCTTCCTCTTCCCGCGCTCCCGGTCCTCGGCTCTGCACCTCTGGGCCTGTCACCAGCGACTTGACCGTCGCCGACTGGGCTGGCATTGTTACCCTCGGAATGCTCGTTCCTTGCCGCAGAACGTGCGCCACTCGCCGCTTAACTGCGCCTCCGACGCAGTGGCAGGAGAATGCGCTGCCATTCCGGGGGGTCCTGGTGGTCCTGCTCGCCTTCCTGCCCATCTTTGCCGGTTCCGTCCTCTTCCTCCCTGCCCCCGGGAGTGCCGCCTCCACCAACTTGGCCCGGGTTGCCGCCGCCGCCGCCTTCGCGTGCTTCTTTCGGAATCGCTCGGGGCTCTCTTCGAACTTTCCCATCTTTCCTGTAACGAAAAGACAGCTATTTTTAGTACATCTTCTCAATATGTTCCGTGCACTATGGTTATATACTGTTTTTGTTAATGGTCGGTTCTGAATGAGCGCAAGGTTAGAATCATGAGTTAGAGTGACCCCCCGCCCCTTATGTATCGATGTATCGAGATGGTTTGTAATCGATGTGTCGTGATTGGGGTCGTGCGCTAATTCCACGTACGGTTTTGTATCCCCAACGTAGGCCCGCCTTGTCTTCCGTGTACGTTTGTGTTTTAACGTCACGATCACGGGCGAGATGAATTCCACTATTTTCCATGGCCCGTCATATGGTGCTAACTTTGCGTTGAACTTTTGCACCGCGTTTGATAGGTGATGTGTTTTACACAGTACCCAGTCTCCGACTTTTGGTTTCCATTCTCTCTTCCTTAGGTCATAGCGTGCTTTTTGCTGTTCCGCCGCGCCCACCATGTTTTCTATTGCTCCTCTCCTTTGCTCCTCCATGCGTTTCCATCTGTCCTCTACTTTTTCCTCCTGGATTCCCGACCCTTCGGTAGCCCTGTCGAACAGTGTTCCTGGCAGCCTCAGTTCTCTCCCTAGTATTAACTGTGCGGGACTATTATTCGTTGTTTCAGAGATGCTACTGTTGAATGCCAACATCAGTTCTGGTAGTTGATCGTCCCATTTCGTTTTGTTTTCTCGAGCGATCATCGTCTTTATTGTTCGGTTTGCTCGTTCTGTCGGGTTTTCCTGCGGTGTGTAGGGCGCAGTGAACTGCTGTTTTATACCCCATTGTTCCATCGCCTGTTTCGTCTTCTTCCCCGTGAACTGGACTCCGTTGTCTGATATCAGAATCTTTGGTGCTCCAAACCTTGCTAGTATCCGTTCTCGAAATACCCTCAGAAATGCTTCCGCCGTTGCTTGCCGGATCGCCGCTAGCTCTACCCACCTCGAATATTTGTCGATTATTACCAGTAGTGCCGAGTCGACGCATACCGTTTCCCATGGTGTTTCTGCCACTCGTGTTAGCATTTTTCCGGCTGCTTTTTGCTGCGAGACCTTGTACTTCTGGCAACTGTCGCATGCCCGTACAAACTTTTTTGTGTCCCTGGTTAATCCGGGCTAAAAAATACCTTGCTTGTATTCTCCTAGTGGTCTTGAATATTCCCAGGTGTCCTGCATCGGCTGCGCTATGGTTCTCCCTCATGATCTGCGGTATTTCGCGTGCGGTTGCACATAGCTTCCATTGTTGTTGGTCTCTCTTCCGTTCACTCCGCTAACCGCTCCTCCGACATTTGGTACTCCTCACTCTGTGCTCCTCCTTGTAGCTCCTCCATCTTCTGCCTTATCCAGTCGTCCTGGTGTCGCAATCCCTTGACCTCCACTTGTGGCAATCTCGATAGGGCGTCCGCTACTACGTTGCGTTTTCCCTTCCTATATTGCACATCAAACTGGTATGGTTGTAGACCTAGGGCCCACCTCGCGACTCTTCCTGCCGTGCTCTTGATCGAGTTTAGCCATTTTAGTACCATGTGATCTGTTACCACCGTGAATGGATATCCCTCGAGATACATTTTAAACTTGTCGATGCCCCAATAAATGGCTAGGCATTCCTTTTCCGTCACGCTGTATTTCTGTTCCGTCTTATTCAACCTTCGGCTCGCGAACGAGATTACGTGTTCCCCGTCCTCCGCTTCCTGCGTCAGGACCGCTCCCAACCCGGTGTCGCTCGCATCCGTTTTGCTTGAATCGCCTTGCGAAGTCCGGACACGCCAAAACTGGTGCCCGTGTCAAGCTCTGCTTTAGGCCGTCAAATGCTTGTTGGTGCCTCTCCGTCCATTCAAACTTCTGTCCCTTCCGTATCAGCTCCTGCAGTGGACCGGCTCGTTCGGTAAAGTTTGGTACGAACCTTCTATACCACGATGCCATCCCCAGGAAGCGGTGTACTTCCTTCGTGGTTTTTCGGTGCGGGTAGTTCCCGAATCGCTGCTACCTTCTCCGGGTCTGTGTGGATGCCCTGGTTGCTTACCACATGCCCTAGGTACCTCAGCTCTTCTTGGAAGAAGTGGCATTTATCCGGATTTATCCTTAAGTTCGCCCCTTGCAGCCGTTGAAATACTTCCCGTAACCGCTGTAAATGTTCCTCTTTAGTCCTCCCTATCACGATGATGTCGTCCAAGTATGCAAACGCATGCGGTTCCATCTCCGGTCCGATGATCGTGTCCAGTGCCCTTTGGAACGTTGCCGGTGCTGTCGTTAATCCGAACGGCATCACCTTCCACTGGAACAATCCTCTCCGTGGTACCGTAAACGCCGTATATTGCTTACTTTCGTGGTTTATTGGGATTTGCCAATACCCCGCCTTCAGGTCTATAGTACTTATGTATTTTGCTTCCCGCAACTGATCCAGGATAAAATTCATCCGTGGCACCGGATATGCATCCTTCTCGGTCTTGTCGTTAAGCAACCGATAATCTATGCACATCCGCCACTCGTTGTTCTTTTTCCTGACCAATACTACGGGTGCACTATATGGACTTCTTGACTTTTCTATCAGGTCTAGGGATAATAACTCGTTCACCTGTTCGTCGATAATTGCCTGTTGCTTCGGGTTTCTTGGGTAGTACCTTTGCTTGATCGGCTTATCGTCTGCCAGGTATATCTTGTGTGTTGCCGCGTTACTGACCCCCTTCATCCTCTCGACTACTTGCCTCTGCTCCTGCAGGAAGTCCTCTATCCTCTCCTCCAGCGTGCCTTCCTGATCCTGTGTTTCCTCTAGTTCCATCCCTTCGTCGTCGCTGCTCCCTGCCTCCTTTATCTCCAGCTCCAGATTCCCGCACCGTAGAGTGATCCGTACCTTTGCCAAGAAATCCATTCCCAGCAAAATGCCCCCTGCCACCTCTGCCATGATCATGAACGCTATTTCGACTCGTGCTCCTCCGAATGGGACCTCGTCGTGGAAGTCTCCCGTCGCATGCTGCTTCATCCCGTTCGCTAGTGTTATCTCCGTCCGAATTCCGCTCCATCTTCCGTATTCTCGGAGGTCCTGGTACGAGTTCTTGCTGATCGCGCTCCGCGATTCTCCGGTATCTATGCCTCCCTTTACTATTCTTTCCCCGACTCCAATCCTAGCCACGATTTGGAATCCGTCGCATGTCAAGTCGTCCCTTGGGTCTGGCCTTTGATGCGTGGCCTGAGCTGCCAGTTTTAGTTGCTCAGGCCTTATGCGTTTCCCGTCGGCGCCCTGCAACATTGTGTCACCCCGTTCATCCCGCATACCCAACAGAACAGTCTTGGTGGGTTGCCACAACTGCGTGCTGCATGTCCTGAGCCACCGCATCTAAAGCATATCTCTTGCTTTATCTGTTGTTGTGCTGGTCGTATCGCGCCCTCCGTTGCTTCTATCTCCTCTACTTCTTCGGCTAACTTCAGGAACTCCGTTAGGGTATTAAATCCGTTCCTCCGCGTGTACAGTTTTATTTTACTCCTGCAGTTCCTGTACACCCTGTCCAGTTTCTCGTCCTCGGACAGTTTCGTGAATCGCATCCGCTTCCGTAATTCCGTTGCGTATTCCCTTGTCGGTTCGTTCTCCCGCTGTTTCAATTCGGCGATCTGTTGCTCCTATAGTTCCTCGTACCGCGATGGTAGAAAGTACTCCAGTAATTCCTCCTTTAACTGTCTCCATGTCCTGATCTCTGTCGGCGTGGTGTTCCACCAATCCGCCGCGAGTCCCTCCAGGATGAAAGGCATGGCTTGGATTAGCTGGTCCATCGCCATCCCGTACCCTTTAGCCCATTGTTCTAACTTCTCCAAGAACTCTACGGGATTTGACGTTCCTTGGTATGTTATCCCCATCCTCGCACTCGCACCCCCTCCTTCCTGGTTTGTCCATCCTTGGGCTGCTTATTTCGCCCTCCACCAGGATCGTCGGTGCTCTCGCGGGGCTTTTTCCCTTTTGTATCTTTCCGCCAAGGCTGTCAGTCTCTGACTCAAGGTTTCCATGTGATCTGTCTTTTTGCAGAATGCCGACAGTTCCTTTCTTAAGTCTTCTACCTTTCCTGTCTGGTCTAGCCCGAATTCTTCCGCGTACTCGGCCAGCTCGGCTTTCGATGCCATGTACACCCAGCTAGACATGTTCTCCTGGTTTCGGGGTTCTCCTACTACCACTCTTCCTGTTCGGGTGCCAATGTGACGGTCTGCCGCCCAGATTTCGGATAGCTCAGGGACGGCCAGAGTCCGTATAGTAGTCCGAGTGGTAGCTGTAAGAGATACTTCCCGCTTCCCAGTGAGAACAGTGGAGAGAATTCGGTGACTTAAGTAGGTTTCTTAGTTTATTCGATATTTGGGTTACAGAGGTGTCGATTTGGACATCGGGTTGGCTGCAACCTGGTCGTCTAGGCCTCGGGATGCCCGCCGGTCGGTTCGGGCTACGTCGTCGCCTCGGGACGCCGATCGGTCCGTTCGGGCGATTGAGCACGTCGATGTTTCGACGATCAGTTCGGCCCGGGAGTCGTCGATGCTTCGGAATGCCCCAATCGGTCAGTAGTGGACCCAGGAGCCTGTGGAGAAAAGAGCAGAAAGGAAAAGGGGAATCTCGGAAGTCTTTCCCAGCGAGTAGGCGCGGCGGACTCGGAAGTCCTCGGTGGGCGAGAGAGATGGATGGACTCGCAAGTCTTCCAGAGAGACAATTCGCGGTGGACTCGTAAGTCTTCGGGAACGACATAGAGAAGCGGTGGACTCGTAAGTCTTCAGAGAGAGAATTTGCGGTGGACTCGTAAGTCTTCGGGAACGGCAGAGAGAAGCGGTGGACTCGTAAGTCTTCAGAGAGAGAATTCGCGGTGGACTCGTAAGTCTTCGGGAGCGGCAGAGAGAGAGCGGGGACTCTTAAGTCTTCCGCGCGGCAGGAATTCGGCAGGCCGAATTCTACGGCGAGACTCGTAAGTCCGTCGGCGAGAGGGCGGGCGGACTTGTAAGTCTTCCGGGCGAGCAAATTCGGCGGGCCGAATTATAAGTCGGGGCGGGTTGACTCGAAAGTCTGCAGAGAGGAGGGAAATTCGGCGGGCCGAATTATAAGTCGAGACTCGCAAGTCGTTCGACTATGTATGGGCAATCCAAATCCGGAGATTCTGGTCGCCTAACCAAAAAGTGACTTTCGCTGCTGACTACTAGGAGTGGGCTACTAGAGACTTACCGCTCCTGATCGCTGTCGGCTGCTAAGTGATTTCCTTCAGCCAGCGGCTCGCCTTATATAGCGAGTAGCGGGTTCTAGTGTGCCCGCCGCGATCGTTTGCTTCCTCTTCTTTTCCCACGCAACCCTGCCTTCCTAGTGTGACCCTTCCTCGGCGCGCGGGTTTTTAGTTTGAATTCAAATATTTTAATATTATTTAATATTCTTTTTTTCCTTTGTTCTTATTCATTTCTTTCTTTCTTCATTGTTTTTCCTTTATTTACATTTCGTTTCTTCATTGCATTCTGTTGTTTCTTTACATTTCATATTTACATTTCATTTGTTTTCTTTTCATTTCATTTCTTTATTTACATTTATTTGTTTTCTTTTGTTTCTTTACATTTGCTTTATTGTGCGCGGCACGCGTCACAATTGTTTATTAACCTTGTTACATTTGCTCGTGAAATAGAATATACTTTTCACATTATGGTAAGCCATATAAGTGGGTGATATTAAAAATTTAGTTTAATTTATAGGTAGAGGGATAATATGGGTAAATTGGTTTCTTTGTTTTAGTTTCTTGTCTAAAAATAGGTATCTTAATTTTAAAATTTATCTTGATTCCGCTTATAAAAATATCTAGTTCTAACAAATCGAGCACGTGTTCATTAGACATGTCTTGTATTTGTGAGTCGTTTATTTCGTGTCTTATTAGGAGTAATTCTTGGTCGGAGACTATAAAATTTGGTACAATATTTAACTTGGCTAGTAACATACTTTCTTCTATATTGCTTAAATGGTTAGATAATACATCAATGTTCATATTTATTCGCGAGATGTATTGTAATGTGTGTTGGAGTTGGTGTTCGGAGTTAACGGTTTTAGAAATGGAATTTTTGTTATAGTTTAAATATTGATTAATTATTTGTTGTTCCTTGTTTATATGCTCGGTTATTTTGTCGAATCTCTCTTTGATGTCCTTATTAACTATTTCTTGTCTGTTGGCGTATGTTGTTAGCTCCTTCTGATTTTCTGTGATTGTTTTCAGACTACTATCGATTCTCTGTCCATCAGCGTCGTCTAGATTTCCCGTGACTATTTTAACAACTTTCCCCAGTCCATTAATTAGTCCTCGTTTAAGTCTCTTTTTAGGTAATAATCTATCTCTCCTGCCTTTTAGTTGTTGAAGTTTTGTTGATAAGCTGTCTATTTCGTCATTTGAATAAGTGTTCGTTCTTAATTTATCTATAGCCCTTTCGAAGCTGACAACGCCATCAATGAAATCCTGTAGGTTTATTACATGAGTAAGATATTTATGAGATTGTATGATTTTCGCTTGTCCCAGGTTTATCTTTAGTAAGCATATCGTTTCCTAACTGTTGGATCTTTAAGTCCTGGGCTGCGACGAGCGCGAATCTGTAAGATTGATAGGAGTTGGGTTCGTTTTAATTCTGTTTTTAATCTTTGCTTTGTGTAGTTTTTGTTTTTTAGCCGATATTAATGTAATATTGTTATCTTTTAACACTGTGTTCAGAAAAGCGAGGGGTAAGTTTATTTCTTCTGTTTTCTTTTCGGAATATTATATCGTCTTTTCTGACTGAGATTGGTTGTGTTCTATGTTCGTTTAATCTATCGATTCTACTGTTCATTTTTTCTTCTAGCTGTGCTTTATTTTTTGGATATAAGATCCTTTGAAATTCGTTTAGTTTTTGTAAGTAGTCGTGTTCAGAATTAAAGTCAAATTCCTTGTTGAATATGTGTGTTCTTCCCGAGAGTAATTCAAATGGTGTATGTTTAGTTTAGGTATGTTTAGGTATTTCCACAGTTGGTGTGGAGAACTTTAGCTGCGCGATATCGATTTTTGCCGGAAGTTGGGTTAGAATGTTCATACCGATTAGTCCGTCGAAAAATTGGTGAAAATCGAATAAGAGAAAAGAGAATTTCCTTGGGTCGTTAACTTTTTCAAAAATGGTTATTATGGCCATCTGTTGGATAGGGTATTCCTGTAGAACTGTAGTGATTGTAACTGGTTTATCTAAACTAACCTAAACTTCTCCTCCTCTGATACAAATTTTGGGTTGATAAACGAACCCTCTGCGCCGGTATCTATTATAAATTTCAATTTGTCTGTTTTGGAATGACAGTTCGATGTATGGTAAATTTGCGTCTAGACGAAATTTACTCGGGAATCCTTCCTGTGGCTTGAGGCTTTTGATTGAAAATTTTGCTCTTCGTCAAAGTTGTGAGCTGTACCTGCCTCCTATACTTTATCTTTAGTCTCGACGTTGAACAATCTTTGTCCGTCTGATTGAAATCTGTTATTGTTAGACGTGTTTCTTTTGGCCACAGCGTTAGATGTGCTCGGTACGTCGTCGCCTGCTGTTATTGCTGTTATTGCTGTTATTGTTACGAGTACTCTCGTAATTTGTTCTGTCATAAGTCCACCTATTGGTCCGGTTGTAGCGGTTATAGTCTCTATTTTGAGACTGGTTAATATCCCTGTTCTGATAATAACCGTTCCTATTCTGATACCCATTGGGGCGAAAACGGTCATTCTGCCTACTTATTTGCCTATTTTGTGCTCCATAAGCAGAATTTTCCGCCCAATACAGATTCCTCTCTTTAATCGCGATGTCGTATGCTTCTTTCAGTCCTGTCGGTTTAAAGGCCCTAACTGTTGAGCCCAAATTTCCCTTGAGTCCCGAAAGAAATACCGTCATGCAGGTTCGCAACACTCCCCTCTGCCTAACTTCAATCGCCAGTTGTTCTGTTTCTTCCGTCTTATTCTAAACAATGCTATCTTGATTTTTGTAATCTGCTCATAAAATTTTTTTTATGTGTAATTGCTTTTGTTTTAAATTATATAGCTCTGTCATTAAGGTCTCTTCGTCCCTCTCGTCTCTACAGTGTCTTACCAAAGCGTCTTTAATTTCGTCCTATATGAGATTTGCTCCCGAGGCAATCACTGCTTCGTTCGCTTTTCCCTCTATCTTGTGCCTAATTGCTCTAAGGAGCATCTGTCCGTACGGCGTCTGGTCCGTATCCCTAATCATTAGAATTATTTCTTCGACATTATTACGTTTAACGTAAATGGGTCTCCTGAATAAGAGGGCAAGAATCGAATAACATCTGGAATCTTCATTGATGCCAGGAGGTCCGCATGATTGACAACCGCGGAACTGAGATGAGATGGTGAAGAATTGGTGCTAGAGTCCATGGTCGGAGGTGTGGGTGTTACAATCGGTCTTAGGGACAGAGATGTTATTTGGGGTAGTTGAGTGATATTTGTCTGTTTTTTAGTACTGCCTCTAGTAGTGACTCTGCTAGCTGGTAATAGGCTCTTGACTTTGGAAATATTCGGCATTAAGTTTATTTAGTGTGACTTTAGGACAAAATGAATTTGCTTATTATTTCGTGTTTAAGTATGATAAACTATTATTTGTGTACTTAAATCATTTGATGTTGTTCTACCTTGTAGTGTAGAATGTTGTTTTCTGGTTGTAGTGTAGTATTTGAGTTTCCAGGTGTTTTACTCTTGTGGCATTACAGCGATACAATAAGGATAAGGTCCATCCTGGTTCGTCAGTCGGCTGCGCCAGTTATAGTTCCTCCTTGTCTTGGTTGGGTAGTTTTCTCCAAAGAGGTTTTATAATAACGAATTAAATGTAGACTGTTTCTAGTTGCGTTCAGAATAAGACTGTCAAATATATTCTTCAGAGGTGGCCAAGAAGCCGTCGCTGCCAAGTGTACATAGAATCTTATATACTAATACATAAATGTTTATACTCTAGATAAAAAATGAAATAAAAAATGGTTACAAAGAACTCCGTCCCAGCGATGCTTGTGTCAGATTTCCTGTATGGAAGGGTGGGGGTATCCTGTTGCAGTGCCGGCAATTCTTTGTAGGGCAGCGACTCAAGTGGTCGTTGTCCGGCTCGGACATATTTTTGGGATTGCAACATATGTATGCCGTCGCCCAGTCAGCGACCCATTTCCAGGGTAGCTCTGGGAGGTTTAGGCGGCGGCCCGTTGCCTACCGACTGGTAGGTAACTCGCGCGAGTTACCGCATCGGCATACACCCTCGGCGGTCCACCGCTGAAACCTCTTCGAGACTTCCGTAGCACACAACGTCAGCACCATCTACTAGACCAATGCAACTCGTAACTGCAGCACTGGCAAATAAGGCCACCTCAGCATATACCGTCAGCAAACACGTCGAAACACCGTGGTCGCCCGCTGGTGGGAAAACACCGACGCCGCACTAAACGCATGGGCCATTCAGAAGTACGACGCCCTCCCACAAGATCAGCACTTTATTATAGCTATAAAAGAAAGAAGTGTAAATAAATATTTCACTTTTGCTTCTAACCTCAACTGAACCACTCGTCTTCAGTCGGTCACCGCGGCAACCCCTTCGTTTAACGCGAATCCGAGAATCTAGATTATTGTAACTAGCTCAGATTCGAATTCAAAACTGTTTTATTTTTTTGTTTTTATGGGTTTGGTTTTTATTTCTTCCTTGTTTTCTTTCTTCTTTTTTTGAAAATATCGTGCCAAAGAATTCATTTGGGACATTTATTTTGAAAAATGAAATATCCCTACCGTAAGAAAATTAAAATTTTTCCATCTTTAATTTTAAATTTTCGGCTCTGGCTTTGCCTAGTATAAAGGCAATGACATCCCAGTCGGACTTCGGTTCATCATGTGAGCTGCTCATAAGGAAAAGCAGCCAGCGGCGGGTATGGGATTTTATGTTTATTTCCCAAACAAATAAATCCTCTTTTCCTTTTCGGGATATTTACTGCTTAAGCAGTATCTAAGCAGTTCCAAGCAGTTAACAAGCAGCGCGCAGTTTAAATAGCAATATGCATTTATCTGCATACTGGCGTTGCACATTTAATTGGCGACGTAGCGCGGAGTGTAAGCGGCTGGAATAATAACGCAGAGTCCCGGGTTCGAACCCCAGTCCAGCCGAAATTTTTTTTTTTTTTTTTGTATTTGAATTCCCCCATGAACGCTGCACGTGAATTTCACAGTGAGACGAGCAGCGACGTCGGCATCATGAATTACCCCGGCCGCCCATGTATAAAAGCTAATGAGAACTTTACATGGGCGGTAGGGTACAACCCCATGAACTTTTCGGTTGGAAAACCATGTCGACTTCCAACAGAAAAGTCCGACTGGGATCTTCAGATGTTTGACCAGGGGAGAACCGTGAAACAAATATCTGTTTCGTAGGTTGGATTGCAATGAGGGCTTTTGACAGGACAGACTGAGTGCCTGCCGTGCCATTCTCGGGCGGTATTCCGGCCATTATACCCTTGGAGGATGGGGGTCAAAATTTGTGATCCACTAGGAGATAATATGGAAATTACCGGGGAAACAATCAGTCTTATGGCACCTTCGGATACCGAAGCTTTTCTAACACCTAATCTCAGAATTCTGGCATCAGGGCTGTGCCGGGGGAGACTGTTATTGAGAGCCCGCAGGTTATAGGGATCCGTCAACACGCTGCACTCCAGTTGCAGGTTTTTGCTCCTTGGAGACTCATTTAATAGCGTAAGGCTATTTAATTGCTTTTTAAGCGCTAAGAAGATGTTGTAAATTTGTGAAAACTCGATAACAACTCCATAAAACTGCCCGTGGTTTGCCGCATGATAGGTATAATTTCCCTTTTAACGTCACGACAGGCTTTGCAACAGTAGCGTAAAGCATTGTATCCAGACAGTAAAACGTTTTGCAGCGGAGCAAATGTTTTATCTTTTCAAGAGTGACCGCTGATTTTACTATCTGTTTGGCAGTTTTGGCCGGCAAACGATGCGGTCATAAATGCTTGTTTACAACATTTTAAAAATGTCAATAAAAATGAACAAGAAAATAAAAACTACTATTGCCATGGCAGTAATTATTGTCGTAATAGATAAGGTCTTCCTCTTCCTCTTAACCTAATAAGAAGCGATCCGAGTATTGGGTGAGACCATAACTGCTAGATCAATTAAGGGCAATATTCTTCCTATGTACGTATTGTTTATTTTTTTATATCAATAATACACTCCCTCTCACCTTCTAACATTGTTTATACGGAGGCTTCGATGCCTGGCAGATAGTGCATAAACTATTGCCTTTGATTGTCGCAACTAGCACTTGGAACTAGGTGGACGGTTTGGTTGGTTTGGTTTAGTTGGGTGCATAAAGACACGGCGATGATGGTGTCGGGCATAAAGACACGGCGATGGTGTCGGGCATGAATAAAAGCTCTTGGTTGAGGTAGAACTCTTACTGACTTTATTAATGAAAACTTAACAGTATATATAGGTACAAAATGCTTATGGTAACAAATATCGTATAACAAAATAATGTGGGTTACTGTGAATGTGGGTTACTGTATATGTGGGTTATTGTCAGATATATGACCTGACACTTATTGCTACAGTGTATGTTGGTTATTGCCAGCTATATGACCTGACACTTATTGCTCTATTTTGTTGTCCGCCAGTTATGCATATTCGCTTGACCTGGTAACTGATACTTTATTAACGACAAATGCATGTGGCTGCGACTGAAGAATTATTATGTCTAATTCTAAATGATATTGCTTATGAGTAATGCTGCCGTGACTGAACATTCTCCCGGCCGTTGAACAGGTGTTCAACCTTCAGAAAGGTCGAACGAAA
>VNJN01007764.1:0-10194 GCA_008042485.1 Drosophila mayri
AAATCCTGCGGAAAATAAAATAACAAGTCCTTCGGCTACGAGGATACCCAGATCCTGCGCGCATGAAATTTTAATAAATAAATAAAACAAATAAGATAAATGGAAATAAATCGGACAGATAATAAAACGAACGGGAGAAATAATAACTAATAATCGACAAATAAATAATAAACGGAATAAAACCTAATGAATAAACTGAAATCACATAATAAATAATAAAATTGAATAAAATAATTAATCGCATTGGGATCGCGCCAAGTTTTTAAACTTAAAATACCAGTGGAGGTAGCCGATAGGAAAATCGAATACCGATTCGGAGAAATTATCGATAAAACACGGAAAGTGACCGGAGGCGGAAAAAATACCAAGAGGGGAGACAGGCGATAAAATACCAGATTAAAGGAACGATAACTAAATACAAAGGAAATAAAATTAAAATAAACACAAGTAAACTAAAATAAATTAAATAAACTAAAACAAATTAAATAAAATTAAATGAAATAAAATAAGGCCAAATAAACTAAATCAAATCAGATAAGTTAAATAAAAATACAAATAAATAAAAACAACTAGAACAGAAAAACAATTAATTAATTACAATTAAAATCAAAATAAATAAATATAAATAAGATAAATCAAATACAATTCAATTAAAATAAAATAAATACGATACAAACGAAATAAAACAAATAAAACCAACTAAATAAATAAAATAATTGAAATAAAATTAAATACAAATAAATAAAACCAGTTAGAACAAATAAAATAAATACCATACCAACAAAAATAAAATAAATTAAATACAACTAAAATCAAATAAAATAAAATTAAAAAGAAACAAGTTTAAATAAAACAAATACCATAAAACAAATACAATCGAAATAAATCAAACACAAATACAAGAGAATAAAATAAATACAGCTAGAACAAATTCACTTAAAATACCACGCATTTAATACAAAATAAAATAAACACGCCAGTTAAATACAACAAATAAATTAAAATAAAATTAAATATAATTAAATAAAATCATATAATATAAAATACAATAAATAAAATACAAATAAAATATAATAAACTAAATAAACGGCGCAGCGACTGACAAAAAAAATACAGCTAAACAGGAGAAGGAATAACAAGAGGAAAAATTAAACAAAGCAAGGAAAACCAAGGAAAAATCAACGAAATCAAGGAAAAACAAGAGGAAAAATTAAACAAAGCAAGGAAAAATCAAGAAGGGTCAAAGGAAAAATAATAATAAGAGGAGAAAAAAAACCTGAAATAAATAAATTAAGTTTAAATAAGAATAAACGGAAATAAATAAACAATTAAGCCAAATACCTAAAATAAAATACAGAAACAACTTGAAGGAATAAGTAGGCAATACGAGATACTGAATAAGATAGGAATAATCCGGAAAAAAATCAAAGGAAACAAATAGGCTTAAAAAACAAAAAAAAATCATGGGCGTAACTTGGATCAGTTACCGAAAGAAGTTGGAATTAGAGACCATACTTCTAGAATTCGGCTTGGAACGAGGAGGCACGGTCGAGGAGCAGCGATCGCGGCTGATCACCTTTGCACGCCAGCAGGACCACCCGGAAGCAGTCCAAATCCGCCTTGAGGAGTTGGAGAGGAACTTTGGGAATGCCCCCACCGGGGACGCAAAGCTGCTGTCGCCCATGTACTTGGATTCGGAGGCAAACTCGCCTGGAGTTGTGGCACCGACGGCGCCACCTACTCTTTTGCTGCCCAGGAGTACCTCTCCTGTCGCCGGGAGACGCCTGTCGACGAAAACCGAGGAGCCACCGCGCGCAACGAGCTACCATGGGAGCCGCACTACTGGATCGGATGACCAAGTGGGGACTCTCATTCGACGGGACGTCGGATCCACTCTGTTTTATAGAGCATATCGAGGAACGGGCCGACACTAGCCGGATCGATCAGAGGTATCTCGCCCCAGCTTTAATCGTGCTACTGACTGGCCGCGCTGAGAGCTGGTATAGGACAAGTGGACTACGGAACGCCACTTGGACGGAGGTTCGCAGGGAGTTTCTGGATTTCTTTCTGCCGCCGCGCTACTATCAGCGACTATCAGCGACTGGAAGACGAGATTAGGACTCACTTTCAGAGGCCCAACGAACCCTTTAAGGAGTATCTGGTAGACCTACGCTTGCAGATGCGCCGGGCCGGATTTACGGCGGAACGAGAGCTGGAAAGGGTCTACGATAACATGTCGCCGGAATATCAATTATTCATAAGGAGGCAGGACTTCCACACGCTGGCGGAATTGACTCACTTGGGGGTCGACCACGAGGAGGCTCGCCGAAGGAGCGGACAAGCTCAGAACCACCAGGAGCTGACCTCACGGACACCACCCATTTCGCGTACCACCATGGATGCGGACCGCACGGCTCGCAGGCCGCCGACGAACCCCATGCCAGGAAATTTTAGCAGGAACGCGAATACAAGCCAGGCAACAACGCCGGAGCAGGCACCAGTAAACGTGCGGGGAGCATGCAGGAACTGCGGCCAGCCCGGACATTTCTAGACAGAATGCCGGAACCCAGGGATACTCTTCTGCTGGGAATGCGGACGACGAGGAGTGCGGACGTTCGAATGCTGTCGACGACAGGTTTCGGGAAACGGAAACGGGCGTCGAGTGACCGGAAATCACCCGAGGAACCCGGCCAACCCGAACAATTAGAGGAGAGGACTCTCCAACAACGCCAGGGACGCATCCGAGCCACCATCACTATGGGAGGGCAAAGATTCGTGGCCACCCTGGACACATAGCTTCATCAGCGAGGAATTAGCCAAGGAATAGGATATCAAAAGGAACACGAGGAATGTGCGAACACAGGTCCATCTCCCCGACGGGACATGCCGGGAGTTGACCAGGGCACTAGCGGCAAATATACATTGCGGGAATCGAAGCGCACCGACCATCCTACTGGTCATGGCGGACACACTGGACGACGTATTATGTGGGATGGATTTCCTGTGTGGAATCGGAGCCACTATTCAGTGCGGGAAACAAACCCTCGGCTTGATGCCAGACGAACACATGAAGCCACCATGGGCACGGACTCAGGGAACCGGGGACGACGAACAACGCGGAATACGACAAGGATCGCAGGAAGACGAGATGCGAGGAAGGATACAAGCAGGAAGACGACAAGGAGGACCACAAGAAGATGCCTCACAACCAGGACGAAACCCCAGGGAAGCCCTTAGCATGCCACCAGGAGTTCGTCAAGGAGTCAGACTCCCAGGGAAGCCACGAGCGGGCCACCAGGAGCCGGATCCCAGGGAAGCCCTTAGCATGCCACCAGGAACCGGACTCCCAGGGAAGTCACAAGCGGGTCACCAGGAGTCAGACACACTAGGGCCTTCTGCGGAACGACGAGGAGTGTCGGAGAGGAGACAGTCAGGAGAAAGAACAGAGGAAATGCATCTAGGATTTGGCACGGTTACCCAGGAGGGGCCGATCGCCATACAGGAACCAGTACCCAAGCCACGTACTGTACAAAGACAACCGCCGACCCCTGCCCCGCGGGCAACAAATAGGAATTCATGCACGGGAACAGCCCGAGAATAGAGGTGCCCTCAACCAGTCGGCCAAACAGTTGGAGCCATGTTTTGCCTGTGGCTAACGCCACCGCCGTGCAGCGAAATCCTTTTCGCACCTCCAAAAAGCGTGTCCGCTTCTAGGACCACGCCGAGGAAACGCCGGAGCAAAACGCGCCCCTCTGCGGCACGGTCGACTCTGTGAGTCATGCACCCGAAGAACCGGATTTGCCGGCATCAGGACAAGGATACCCAGAGCCCTGGGTGGAGGAATTCCTGGAACAAGAACTGGGAAAGTTTGAGAATCTGGCCGGAGTATCCCACATCGCGGAGCACCGGATCGTGATGCGCAACGATCGCCCGATAAAACAGAGATACTTTCCCCGGAATCCGGCCATGAGAGCCGTCATTGATAGGCAGATAGACGAACTGCTGTACCAGATGGGTACCCGCTGCCAAGGATCCACCAGATCTTGGAGCGACTACGGAACGCCAAGTGCATCTCGACCTTGGATTTGAAGAACAAATACTGGCAAATTCCCGTAGCTCTGGAGAGTCGGGAATGTACAGCTTTCACGGTTCCTGGCCGGGGCCTATTCCATTGGCGAGTGATGCCATTTGGACTCCACTCGGCCCCAGCGACGTTTCAGCGGGCCTTGGACACAGTAATCGGTCCGGATATGGAGCCGCATGCATTCGCTTATTTGGACGACATCATAACCATCGGGTCGACGCTGGAGGAACACGTCGAGAACCTTCGGGAGGTATTTCGCCGATTACGCAGAGCCAATCTGCGGCTGAATAGGGACAAATGCCATTTCTTTCAGCGACACATCGCCTACTTGGGGCATGTAATAAGCGAGGAAGGGATTCACACAGACCCGGATAAGGTAGCTGCGATTCGCGAGCTGAAACCGACAACGTGTTTGAAAGAACTCCGCAGATGCCTGGGAATCGCATCGTGGTATCGCCGAATTGTCCCCAACTTCGCCGATATCGTGGAGCCGATGACGTCCTTGCTGAAGAAAGAAAGGCAAGAAATGGGACTGGACGCCGCGACAGGATCAGGCGTTCCAGGAGCTGAAAACGCGACTGACGGAAGCACCTGTCTTAGTCTGTCCGGACTTTGAGCAGAAATTCGTGCTACAACCGGACGCGTTCGGAGGACCCAGATAGGCGATATCGCCACCGGAATACTCTGTCACAACAGACAGAATTCGTAGAGTCACTTGATGACTCTACGACGGTGCGCCCGTCCAACACTCTGCCTCCCCGCCGGGGGAAAAACTCGCGAAAACCACACACCAGTAGGAGTATAGGTCAGATTTCCATCGGGGAGAAGTAATAGGGCTGTATAGGGACCAAGTTGGGCACACCATAGCTAGGAATTGACTAGGTAACACCAACTAATCATTTCTTCTCCCACAGAACCACGACAACAATGACTGGGAGGGGCTACCCATTTTTATGTGGCCTCCCGGCCAACCCCTCACCCGAGTGGGAGTGACGGCCGCACTCATGGGCCCGCCACCGTTAACGGCAGCAGTACATGCTCGCCAGCCAGGGGAGCCGCCAGAGGTCAGGGACTACTCCTGGCTCTCGGCGGCCGTGGAGGAGCAGTTCAGGGGACTGCACCTGGACGGGAGAAGGTGTCCCGTTCCGGGGGATGACCCACTGGAGGCGGCCGCCCCTCCAAACATCTTGCGGCCCCTTTATGTGGACGTTGGCAGAGGGCAGCGACGCGACCCGCGAGGACAGCACGGGCCCCCTCTACTAGCAACAGTGCCGGCCACGGGCGCACCCCAGAGGGCGACGGACGTCGTGGTCCTAAGCAGCACCTCGGAGGACGAGGAGGACGAGGAGGTAGAGCCGGACGCACGGTTTGGCCGGACGCGTTGGGAGGCGACCCCACCGCGGGGGGCAGCGACGACCCCGGGGGAGTGGTCGACCCCGCCATCGCCAAACTCATCCACCCTGCTCCCGTGGGAGGCTCCACCCCAGCCGGGGCCTCATCCGGACATCACCAAAGAGCAGGAGGCGGAGCTCCAGGAGTGCTTCGGGAATGTGTCGCCCAGGACTTTGGCCGAACTGGTACCCTCACAGATACCCCGCCGAGGACTCCCGGGCGGGATATCCCTTGGCTAAGGGCGTCCTATAGTCCCTTTCGGGAGGGCTATAGGGCAACCATCCCGCCCAACGAGACAGGATCGCCCACCCCGGAGGATATCTTCGGCCCCGGGCCATTTTTGGCCCAGTATCCACCCAGCCGCTGCGCAACCGCCGCCGCCAGCTCTTCGGACGGCGAGACTGGGTGTAGGTGGGTAGGTGAGTAGGTGGGGTAGGTGAGTAGGTGGGGGGTGTGACGGCTGTCGCAGATTGGCCGCCGCCACGAAATGTAAATATTTGTAAATATGTAAATATTCCTTAGGTTAAGTGTAAATAGTAGGTTAAGATTATGTAGTTAGGGATTAGTTGTAAGAATAGGGTAAGATTAGGGATAAAGCTAGGGTTAAAAGTAGGATTAACGTAACGGTCACACCGGGCCTGACGTCACGGGCAACATTGCCCGCAACATCGCCCGCAACATCTGCAAGGAACGGGACGAAAGAAGCTGGAGGACCGGAACACGGATCCGCCAATCAGCGGCCAACAAAAGAGGCCAGAGAGCGCGATCAGGGCAGAGGCCAACGGCGCAGGCGCCGGAATGCGAAAATGGAATTTGCATTCGGCCACCTGCTGCCTGAGAGGGAGCGAGAGGGGAAGTCCGCAATGCAAAGAATGCATGGAATGCGGAACGGCGTGTGCCATGGATCGCGGCAGCGCAGCCGACAGCGAAGTGGCAGAATTGGGCTACGGGACAATCGAACTTGAATTACGAAAGATCACTCGTAATTAGGCCAGCAGCGATTTGAGAAGTGACAATTAATTGAGATCAAGTGACCCCCCCGCGGAAAATACATACGCATCAGGACCCAAACCCAGGACGACGAGGACCAACACACGACAAGGATAACGAAGACGCGGAAAATTGGTACAATTGGAAGCGATATACAGCGGGTGAGCGAACGGCGCCCGCCACATTTAAATTACAAAGAAAACGCAGAAATGGTGTGAACAAAAGGAATGGGGTAAAAACAGGCAAAAGGGATAGGAATAAAACGGAATACTTTTTAAGAGCATAGGAGGGACTAGCACATACAAATAAACATGAAATAAAACAGAATGAACACATTAAAAAATAATATTATTATTCCTCCTATCCAAATCGGCCCCTCGCACCACACTGTGCCCCTCCTCCCCGCTTCAGCCGCCGTTGGGTAATTCCAGGCGCGGATTTGGGCAGGACGGGCACAGCGACACGTTGCTGGGTTGAAATCCGGACGTGGACGCGGGCGGCGTCTGCGGGACCCACCCCAGCCGTCTTGCCCGATCTCAGAATGCGCCCCAGGGATTAGCCCGGGCGCCGCAGCTGGCGAATTGCGGGTCATAGGGGGCATTTTAGGGGAGGGCGTCGGCCACCGTTGGGATACCACGGTGGAGGCGACGGGCCGCGGCAGCTCGGGCACGCCGGCGCCGTGGTCATAGGTCAGGATTTGCGGGCGCGGGAGCAGGCTGCCGGGATCGCGTCAGCCACGGCTCCAGTCTCTAGGGGAGGGTCCGGCCGCTGGGAAACTCCAGGGCCGGTAGTGGAATCCCGCCCAGCGTGGGCAATCAAAATCTGGCACTTGGAGTCGGAGAAACCCACCCTTAAAATACTCGAACCCTCGGCCCCTCCATTTCTTGGCGTTTCCAATTATAAATTTAACTGGAAAGGGACTCTGGGTCGCTGAGTTCATATCTCGGCCGTAGTGCATCCATACACTGTGGATGATGCTTCTGGCCATTGTCTTATCATTTATAATCCAGTATTGCTGTCTGGCTATAGCTCTCAACGATTGTGCGCCGCAATGCATGTTGTCTTCATGCATCTCTCGTTGCAACATCTTCACAATTGGATCATTGTATGGGAGCAAGATTTGATGCTTTGCGGAATATGGCAGGTTAGATTCTTCCTACCTCCCTCCTACTCTGATGAGTGCGTCATTTCCGATTATTGGTGACAGCGAGATAATTGAACTTTTCTTGTCCACTGTCCTGTGGACGCGAAGCTGCTTATGCTCAGCACTGAATTCAGTTTTTTGAATAGTGCTTAAGATGAGGGTCCTAGCATAAGTCAGTTCACCTACACTTAGCGTAGTTGTAGGAGATCGGTTCTGCTTGCGACAAAAACGCAGCATGTAAGCTACAATACGTTGTAACTTGTGAAAGGAGTTGCTGTGATTGCAACTGTATAGATCGCTTCCCAGTTGACTTTGACATGTTGGCAAGTTCACCTGCTTCACTCGTCGTTCTAAATCGCTGGGAGCGATGCTCGGTACTTTGGACCAAGACACATGTCGCCACTGAGATTGATGCGACACTGACTGGATTTTAGCGATCCGATTGGCCACAAACGTGTGGTATGATGCTGCGGATGCATTTATCCAGGACAGGGCTACAGTTGAATCAGTCCAGAAGTACCCAGATGCCTTGTTTTCAGACATGCGTAACTCCTTTCTGACTCTGTGGGTAAGTTCAACTCCCAAAACAGCGGCACATAACTCTAGCCGCGGTAACGTCTCCTTAGCTGACGGCGCAACTCTTGACTTTGAGCACAGCAACCGGACGGATATTTGATTATTTTTGTATGTTGCTCGCATATACACTGCTGCTCCATATGCTCGTTCTGAAGCGTCGACAAACGTGTGCAATTCTTGTGTGACAGGCACCTGTCCCTCGAATACGTGTCTTGGAACTTGCATGTTGTTTAGCCTGATGGTGTTGAGGAAGCTCGTCATCCCAGCCCATCTTTAATTCACACAGGGTCTGCATGAACATCTTTGCTTTGACCACCACGGGGGCAAATAACCCTAGTGGATAGAATATTTGCGATGATTCCGAACTGACCACTCGTTTGGTGATGGTTGATGCTTCGCTTTTTTGGAGATCGTCCACATAATTGATCCTTTTGTGGCATCCAAAACAAACCCAGCGTCTTAACACTACATTGTTGAAGTGTTTCGTCTAACTTTACGTTAGAGACGATATTCTCTTTGGGAATCTGGCTTAATACCTCTGAGTTATTGGAGCACCATTTTCGGAGCCTAAATCCGGAAGGCAACAGTATTTTGTTCAATTCTTGTTGAATTTGTACGGCCTCTGGGATGCTGTCTGCTCCTGTGAGACAGTCATCCACGTAAAAATCATGTTTGAGTACGGACGATCCAAGCGGTAGATGATTCTTGGCCTTTTTGGACAGATAATCCAAGCATTTAGTAGCCAGGAACGGCGCTGATGTTGTACCATATGTGACAGTTTTAAGTCTATAAAACTTTAGATCGTCTTATGTTTTCTTCCGCCATACAATTAATTGATGGAACTGGTGATCGGGGTGCATCCACACCTGCCGATACATCTTTTATATATCTGCAGTAAACACATATCTGTGAGTGCGGAAACGTAGCAAGATTGCAAACAATTCGCTCTGTACGGTGGGTCCAGCGTACAATATATCATTTTATGATTTATTGCTTGTCGTTTTACAGGACGCATCAAAAACTACCCGTAGTTTTGTGGTACTGTTTTCGGGCTTCAATACACAGTGATGTGGAATGAAGTAGTGATCCGACGGTATGTGTGTGGGATGTACCAGTTTCATTTGTCCAAGACGGTCATATTCTTCCATGAAATCTACATATACTTTCAAGACTTCTGGTGGCGTTCGTCGATCTAATGCCAAGAACCTGTTGGTTGCTGTTTTTTGAGATGCCCCCAGAGCTGGAGTTCCTTCAGAAAATGGAAGTTTAACAATGAACTTTCCATCTATTGCAACCTGTAGGTTCGCTATGAAGTGAGATTCGCAATGAGCTTCTATTGGAGATCGAGCCTTTTCTTTGGTGTCTAGATTTTCTAGTGTCCAAAACCGCTCTAGTAGCGTATCCAGCTCCTCTTCTGTGGTTGCCGCTGCACAAAGTGCCGCTGAGTCGTGCTCAGCAGGAATTTTCCCGGCGACAATCCATCCAAGCTTTGTATTTTGGAGAATTGGGCCTTCCGGCTTCATCAGCATCTGATTTGGTAGAAGCAACGAGAAATAATGCTCTGCTCAAATGAGCATGTAAATTTTTCCTGGTTTGTCAAAGTTTGGATCAGCCAGGACGTTGTTTGGTACTTGTAGCTGTGAGGCAATTAATTCATAAGCTGGTTGATCAGCTATGATATGCGGCAGCACAAAAGCTTCTACTTGTTGAGCAAAGTGATTATTCATCGACTTCATGAGAACGTTTGCTCTAGCTCGACTGATTTTTGGGTTGCCTCCAATGCCCCCGATGCGCAGTGATGCACCCTGGAGCTTTAATGACAGCTTGGAGGCCATTCGTTCAGAGATCAGATTAATTTGTGATCCTGAGTCTAGCAAGGCTCGAAATGTTGCCATCTGACCATTGCTTGCTTTGACCAATACCTTGACTGTGGCCAGAAAATTGTAACTTTTGTTACTTGCTGCACCTACAGAAGGTGATTGTGGCTCTGTTGCCGCACCTGACGTAG
>VNJN01007766.1:1276-16245 GCA_008042485.1 Drosophila mayri
AAAAAAAAAAAAAAAAAAATACGCGGACGACGTAATACTACTCAACACAGGACCATTTCCCGACGTGATCAGCGAACTGATGAAAAGGGCACTCACTAAATTGAATTCATGGGCTAAAGAGTGCGGACTAGGCATTAACCCGAGCAAAATGGAACTTATGCTCTTTACGAAAAGAACAAAGATCCCAAGGTTCACAAAACCACAGATAGATGGTATAGAGCTAGAACTATCACAAAAAGCTATTTACTTGGGAGTGATACTAGACACAAAATTACCATGAAAAAACAACATCAGTGAACGAGTCAAGAAAGTGAGCATAGCATTCTACTCGTGCAGAAAGATCTTTGGAAAGAACTGGGGCGTACACCCCAAGATCATAATATGGCTCTACACAGCTGTGGTGAGACCTATACTCACATACGGAGCACTAGTGTGGTGGCCAGCACTAGCTAGGGCGTACAACACACAAATATACTCGGATATACTCGGATAGTAGAGCGGCCATCAAATCTCTCACATCATTAAGGACAACATCGACTCTAGTGGCCCAATGTAAAGAGACGTTAAATAGACTGAAGACAACACGGTACAAATAGTTTGGGTACCGGGACACAACGATATTCCAGGAAACGAGAAAGCTGAAGAGCTGGCCAGGCAAGGGTCAGAAGGAAGCTCAAATATATCAAATATCCAAATCTCCCTGAACTCAGTCCAGAGGGAAATTCTCGACCATTTTAAATTACTAGCCAGCAAAGAATGGTCAACGATGACTGGGAACAGAAGATCAAGGCTAGGCTGGCCAGAATACAATAGGAGAAGGACTACAGACCTGATCTCCAAAAGCAAAAAAGACATTAGAAGAATAACATCAACCTCTACGGGGCACTGGCCTATAGGCACCCATGCCTGAAAGATGGTCTACCCCACAACATACACTGCAGAAGCTGCAAAGAAGAAACCGAGAGGGAGACACCGCAGCACCTGCTGTGTCACTGTCCGGCATTCAACCATCCCAGAGCCCGACACTTCGGAGCTCACCAGCTAGGGTCGCTAAGGGAGGTGGGGCGGCAATCAGTGAATACCATCCTAGCGTACCTTAACGACACAGGCTGGTACTGAAGTGTAGGCGTCGGCTACAACCGTCGAGAGTGTGGATCAAAATGGAGCTCTGCTCTAATTGGAGGCTACCAGGGTGGCCTCACGACTTTTACCTACCTGCCTTAGTAGTTAACCACTGTAGGAGTGAGTTTGAACTACAGGAACCTTTCAGGGTTTTATGAACGGACTAAAATCACCTAGTATTGAAAGAATTGAAAGCCTTTAAAAACTAAAAACTGTCCGTAGTATATCCTAATTTTTCAGCGTCCTATTCTACTTTTTTTCCCGTCTATTTAGTACGCGTTTTGTGCCGTACGTTACACGCCGGGAGGTGGGAGTGGGAATAGCGCGAGAAGTTCGCCCGTTTCCCAGTGAGAAGAGTGAATAGAATTCTTTATTTAGTTCTTGCTTGACAGAGTTGAGGATGCGCTGCGTTTGACGGACAAGGGGAGCGCCGTATCCTCGGTTGTCCGGACCTCTCGCCCCTCGGTGGCCCTCATGTGGGTGTCCTGGGCCAAGCCGATGGGTCGGCGGCAGCTGATCGCCCCGGACTCGAAAGTCTTCCGCGGCGCACTAAGCTGATTCAAAAGTCTTCATAGCAAAGCTCCCTATGAAATCGAAAGTCTTCCACGAGGGAAATTTGGACGGACCCGTAAGTCTCCAGGGAGAGAAGTATGCGGACTCGAAAGTCTCCAGTTTGCGGACTCAAAAGTTGTCAGAGAGAAGTTAGCGGACTCGAAAGTCTTCAGAGAGAGGCGGCCTCGAATGTCTTCGCTTGGCGGACTCTAAAGTCTCCAGTTAGCGGACCCAAAAGTCTGCGGGGGAAAGCGGGACAGCGGACTCGAAAGTCTTTACAGAAAGTAATCGGTGGGCCGAATTGTTGCCGCAACTCGAAAATCTGTCAGACTAAAAAAATAGGCTTATCAGAGCTAAGAATGTATTGCATTCCAATTCCGAAGTTTCGGTTCGCCCAAAAAGTGACATTGGCTGCTGACTCCTTGGAGTTGTGATGCTATGAAGCTTACCACTGCCAGTCGCGGTCGGCTGCTAAGTGATTTTCCAAGGGTTCCGCATTATATAGGCCCCGGCGTGGCCTAGTGTGCCCGCCGCTTCTTCCTATTCTCCCGCAATGCAGCCAAAGATGATATCTCGGCTAATACTGATGTCTCAGCTGGTAAGGACGCTGCGTCTGTTCATGTATCGCCCCCTTGTTCTAGACTAGCCAATCTCGTCGCATCTACCAGCTTGCATTTTTCAACGATTTCTGGAGTTGCCCAAAACCGACCGGCACCTCTCGCCAGTGTAGCCCAAAAAAGCTTGTTTTCGGTTTCCGCCTTAATCCTAATGCTGTCGAAAAAGGCGTTTCTTGTACTGAATTATCCGACTCAAAATTCAATTTTAAGCAGAGACGAGATATATTTAAATTTAAAATTGCACTTTAAGATTTACTATTCGATACGACTTTTAATACATCTATATGGCCAGACCATGCAATTGGTCACGGACTTCTTAACAAGAGTAATCGTCGGTAGAATACCTTGGACTTCCTTAACTCAGCCTCCAAAAACTAACAGATTCCTTTTCTTTACACTATCAGAATGTTCGAAGCTCGCTAGGGAAACTTAGCAAACTGTACGCTAATAGTGTCTCTTTTGATGCCAACTTTATTACTTTTACTGAAATGTGGCTCAACTCCTCTGTCTCCGATTGCGAATTATTCGCTGGCAACTATATTGTCTAGAGGCGTGACGTCAATTGCGTACTGGCGGCGGCGTCCCTATTGCCGTAAAATTCGACCTCATTTCTGAATTGATTCTCATAACCTACTCAGGTAATACTTTGGAGTTTGTTGTTGCTCGTATTTAAGTACACGATTATTTCATCTATGATATCTCATGTTCGTACATCCCACCCCGTTCAGACGCTTCTAAATATCTTTAGCACTTGTCTTTAATACAGGGAATCCACTCAACCTTGGTGTTCATGACCACCTGATAGTGGGGACAAAATTTGTACCCTATATTTGCGTTTGAGTTTGCCAATGCCCTCGTCTCAAGGATTGACCCTGTCTCCAGTCCTGAAGACGCTTATCACCCGACACTGGCGATACCTCTAGAAGCTTTGTCACCATTATTTCCTTGTCCTGATGTCGATCCAGCAACTTTTCGCTGATTTCGCAAAGCGAATTTCGATGACATTAACTCCTTTTTATCCCTCGCTGCTTGGGCTTTTTTGGAATCAACAGACGACCCCATTAACACGGTGGATCGCATCTATGACACTTTATACGCTGCCTTTGACATGTATGTCGCATCGTTTCCCCCAGCTGACGTTTCATACAAGCCCCGTGGTTGTTTCGGTACAAGAAATTTACTAGGACTGGGTTGCAGGCCGACTTTTCTACATATTCGACAACCCGCACTGACTTAACTCACAATTTTGAATGTTACAAAAATCACCAAAATCGGTGTAGAAACGAGTTCTAGGCTAACTCTGCGCAGCTGCAGCACGAATGCCGATCAATAATATCCCCCTCGCAGCACGGCTTTATGAAACATAGATCAACGTCTACAAGCCTTCTCGAATTTTGTGTTGTCATTAGAAACGCTTTAAAGATTGATTCTCAAACTGATGCTATCTTTAGCAAAACTTTTGATTCGCTAAGTCATCAACTACTACTGAAAAAACTTTCCACTTTGGGTTTTTCTTATTATCTACTCCATCGCGATCGTGCCATAAATAACGAAGATATGGGCTTTTTATTTGATACATATTATGTATACAAGAGGCAGCCCAGGCAGAGGGCTCCAAATAATTCAAAACGTTCATTATACATTGTGTATGCATATATGTATATAGTGACATATAAGAATATGCAGCGTAGGCGATCCCACGATGAACCACTGCACGTGTATCACTCTTCAATACCAAGAAATAAAATTCAAGATCCCACGCTGAACCACTGCACGTGTTCCGCTCTTCAATACCAAGAACTAAGAATTCAAGATCCCACGCTAAGCCAATGCAAGCTATCTATGTACATCCAGAGCAGGTGATGCGCTCTCTAATAACATAAACAATTCTTAGAACTTATTGTATACAACCAAAATCATGTACAACCAATGTAAAGCACAGGGCAGAACAGAATATTTTGTCATAAGATTTGAGTTTAAAGCCAGAGTTAATCAAATAAAGAACGCCACACTCCAACAGTGATTCCGTGTTTTAATTAGCTTTCGCGTTATCCTTAGTCCAAAAGACGGTGCATTTATTCCACTCAACGATAAATTATTATAAACATTTAATTCTATATATATGCACAAAATTTTCCTCCTTAATGCAAAATATTTACTAATTTAATTTATTTATTTGTTATTTTTTTCTCTCTTGCTCTTTCCAATTGCGGAGATGCTGCATACAGTGCACTGCGTACATACAGTAGAAAAAAGTCTGAGCTATTTTTAGAACGTTCGTGTATAATTGATAGTTATCCCAAGTTCAATTAACGGGGAGGGCCGGACCCAAGTCGACGTTTTTATACTTTAGCAAATAATTTTGTTTTTTGTAATTCCCAAATCCGAAGATTCGGTTTGCCCAAAAAGTGACTCTGGCCGACTACTTGGAGTTGTGCTGCTAAGGGGCTTACCACTTCCAGTCGCGGTCGGCTGCTAAGTGATTTTCCCACTAGGCCACGCCGGCCCTTTCTCGCGTGAATTCAAATTCGAAGTTGTCGTTTATGATATTCATTGGTTTTATTTCTTTCTTATCATTTTGTTTCTTCTTCTTCTCACCTGTAGTTTTAATCGTTGGCCGCTAGTTTCAAGGCAAGCCGTTTCCAGAAAACAGAGTCTCACTTCAATATGATGAAACTGACAAGTGACTCACCAATTACGAATTTGGGCACTCTCTCAAATAATCTTTTGCATGTGGCAGACCCTGCGAACCCCCTTATACTGTTTAGCCAAATATGATACCTCGGCTATTACTGATGTCTCAGCTGGTGAGGACGCTGCGTCTTGTCATGTATCGGCCCCTAGTTCTGGACTAGCCAATCTCGTCGCATCTCCCAGCTTGTTTTTGTCAACGATTTCTGGAGTTGCCCAAAAGCGACCGGAGTAGCCTCAAAAAAGCTTGTTTTCGTTTCACGTCTTAATCCTAATGCTTTCGAAAAATACGTTTCTTGTACTGAATTTTACGTCTTAAAACTCAATGTTAAGCATAGACGAGATATAATTAAATTTAAAATTGCACTTTAAAATGTACTATACGATAGGACTCTTAATACATCTATATGGCCAAAACATGCAATTGGTCACGGATTTCTTAACAAGAGTAATCGTCGGTAGAGTACCTTGGACTTTCTCAACTCAGCCTCCAAAAAACTAACAGATTCAGTTTCTTTACACTATCAGAATGTTCGAAGCTCGCTAGGGAAACTTAGCAAACTGTACGCTAATAGTGTCTCTTTTGATGCCAACTTTATTGCTTTCACCGAAACGTGGCTCAACTCCTCAGTCTCCGATTGCGAATTATTCGCTGGCAACTATACTGTCTACAGGCGTGACGTCAATTGCGTACTGGCGGCGGCGTCCCTATTGCCGTAAAATTCGACCTCATTTCTGAATTGATTCTCATAACCTACTCAGGTAATACTTTGGAGTTTGTCTCATGTTCGTACATCCCACCCCGTTCTTTATATCATTAGCACTTGTCTTTAATACAGGGAATCCACTCAACCCTTGGTGTTAATGACCACCTGATAGCTATGGGTAATTTCAAACTTGTCCTATATCTTGGATGCCATCACCTGAATCAAATTTTTTTGTTCCCACTACACCTCATGACTTAGTTCTCGGTTTTATTGATCTTTCTTTGGTGCAACTGAACCACGTAGGGAACTGAAACTGACTGTGGTGACAAAATCTTGTACCCTATATTTGCGTTTGAGTTTGCCAATGCCCTCGTCTCAAGGATTGTCCCTGTCTCCAGTCCTGAAGACGCTTATCACCCGACACTGGCGATACCTCTAGAAGCTTTGTCACCATTATTTCCTTGCCCTGATGTCGAACCAGCAACTTTTCGCTGCCTTCGCAAAGCCAATTTCGATGACATTAACTCCTTTTTATCCTTAGCTGATTGGACTTTCTTAGAATCAACAGACGACCCCATTAACACGGTGGATCGCATCTATGACACTTTATACGCTGCCTTTGACATGTATGTCCCATCGTTTCCCCAAGCTGACGTTTCTTACTAGCACCGTGGTTGTTTCGGTACATAAAATTTACTAGGACTGGGTTGCAGGCCGACCTTTCTACATATTCGACCAACCTCACTGAATTCTTAACTCACAATTCTGAATGTTAGAAAAATCAACAAAATCGGTGTAGAAACGAGTTCCAGCCTAACCCTAAGCGAATTCCCAAAGTTTTCCTTCGTGTCTCCAAATCATTACTGAGTCGGCTTCCAATGAGCATGACATGTTTTTCAGAATCTCAAAATCTATACTTATCAAGATGTCCCGTCAGCTTTCATTTTTCCCCAAAAGGTGTAAGGAATCTTTCACCATTCCTCTCCATAAAAAAGACAGCAAATCAAACATTGATTTATGGTCCTCCTTAATGCAAAATATTGTCACAATTTATAATTTATTTATTTGCGATTTGTTTAGGTGAGGGGCCCTCTGTGCCGCCTTGACTCACCAAAACTTAAGAGCGCACCCGCGCTCGCCCCTTTTTTTGTGCTCAGGCCCTCGGGTCCGCCGTCGCTGCTCCCGCTCTCGCGCTTGGCCTTCCGCCGCTCGGGCCCGCTCCCTTACTGTTAAGCTGAGCTTATCGGTCGGGAGCGCGGCCCTTATGTTAAGCTAAGTTAGTTCAATGTATGAAGTCGACGAAAATACATGCGATTGTGCCCATTGAAATTACCACGACGCCCCCGACTCTACTTTTTGTTTGCGCAGTGGGATTTTCCTGGGTGCCACCTACAGTTCTCCAACTTCAATTCCTGGCTTCTTTGGCGGCAGAAGCGCCCCCCTACACACAATTTATTGTCTCTTGTTCTTTCCAATTGCGGAGTTGCTGCATACATACATACAATGAAAACAAAAGTCTGAGCTATTTTTAGAACGTTGGTGAATAATTTCAAGTTGTCCCCAGTTCAATTCACAGGGAGGGCCGGACCCAAGTCGAAGTTTTTATATTTTAGCACATAATTTTGTTTTTTTTGGAATTTTTTCCTGTAAATCAAAATACATATGGTATTTAATATTAAGAAATAAAAAAATGCTATCAAAGAACTACAATTATTTAAAACTAAAAATACTTCTTATGCCATGCGGCAGAATCGAACCCAAGCCAAATACTTACGATAATACATGTGCATGTGCTATCGACTTTGCTCATAGATTGAAAGAAATTTTTTCTTAGTTGTTTGCCTTCTTATTGTCATTCTTTCATATGATTTTGGCACGCGCCTGGTTGCGGTACAGGGTATTCTATTGTCGGGACACCCGACTGTATGTCCCTTTGTTTTATCAACAATTCATCAACTTGTAATTAAACAATTACAAAATTAAGCGCGCGAGAGAGTCGGTTTTGACACGATTGCAGACTGAGATCGTGGAAGCGGTACAAAAGTCGTAGTCGATTATTTATATATATGATTTACTTATTTAAAATAACTAAAAAATGTATAATTTATTCATTAAACTAGAAAGGAAGCTAACTTCGGCTCACCGAAGTTTATATACCCTTGCAGAATTTTAACAAAAAATTAACACCGAAATTCTGGAATAATAATTAGTTGCAAAATCTCAAATTTAATGAAAATGGTTTGAAAGTCGTCTAAGTTATGTTTTTTTTTATTTTCCTGATTGTTCCTATGGCATCTATAGGCATCTATATACTGAAATTCTAAAATAATATAAGAAGGTCAAATTTCAGGTTTGGTAAATATATCTTGAAAACTGACAATGTTGTGGATTTTTCTTTTATTTTTCTGATTGTTCCTATGGAAGCTATAGGATATAGTAGGCCGATTTTCATGAAATTAAAACCGAAATTCAGGATTAATAAAAAACGGCTAAATCTTAACTTTGATGAAAATATGTTGAAAACTGACAAAGTTAACATTTTTTCTTCTAAAAATTTTCCGATTGTTCCTATGGCTATATGATATAGTCGTCCAAACCGGCTCGTTCCGACATATATACGAGTGAGGGTTTATACAAGACTAACTGCAAAGTTTTAATTCAGATAGCTTTAAAACTGAGGGACTAGTTTAGAAAACGAAGAAACGGACAGACGGACATGCCTAGATCGACTCGGCTGTTGATCCTGATCAAGAATATATATACTTTATAGGGTCGGAGATGTCTCCTTCACTGCGTTGCAAACTTTTGACTGAAATTATAATACCTTGCAAGGGTTTAAAAAGCCAAAATAACTGCCTTTTGCAAATTGAGTGATTTCCAGATTTGAATCTCGCAAAATAAGCAAGAAACAACAAAAATTTCTTGTATTTCTTTGTCATTTTTGAGGGAATTTAAAGTATATTTCTCATATTTATAATTCTTTATTATTTCTATTATAAGAATGTTTGAATACCCTCGCAGGTTATAATTGAATTATAAAATTAAAAATTAAATTCTCGAATAATAAAATATGGTTGATAATATTTTGAAAACGGCGAATTTAGAATTTTCTATTTTATACATATATCGTATATTACATGTCAGATCATATCATATCAGATTTTTATAAAATTAAAACTACATTTCTGGAAAATTAACAAAATTAAAAAAATCGCAAGCCATGGAAGTTGTATGATGTAGTCCTTCGATCCGACCCCTTCCGACTTATGTATGTACGAGTGAGAGTATATTGAAGAGTATCTGCAAAGTTTCACTTAGATAGCTTTAAAACTGAGAGACTAGTTTGCATAGAATGCGGACAGACAGACGGACAGTTTGAAGGACGAGGCTATATCGACTCGGCTTGAAATGTGAAATATAAATCATTATGATACATAATGTTAATATTATATAATATATTGAAATATATTGTCATGATTTTAATTAATTAAACTCGAAAAATGTTTGTAATTGTTTATATGTTAAGGTTTTTAATCCTAGCATTTTAAAAACAAATTGGTTTGTATTGTCGTTAAATATTTATTTTTAATTTTTTTCATGATTGTTTCTCATAGTGTTTGGCATTTTATAGAAAAAATATTTTAAAAAAAAAATATTTTTTATTTGACCTACATTATTGATATTTATACTGCCTAGACTATTATATTAGTATTAAGTAAACAATAGCTGTGGTTATTATACAATGTATAGTTACGACTTAACAGTAAGACAAAGCTGCTGAAAGTAACAATTTAACAGCGGCCAAAACTTTTATTGTTTGTTTTATAGTTCTGGCCGGTAAACGCATTTACATGGATGTATTTTCATCACTGTTTGTACTCCATTTAAATCCTAATAACTAATTGTAGTTGTACGTTTTTATACGGTCAGAGTTTCCTGCCTGATCTCTATTTAGTAGGTATCGATAGCCTCTTCATCGATTTGCGGCGTATCGAGTTTAGCTTCTTTCTTAGCCTTTCGTCGATTTATCCACGGCATAAAGCTCCAAAGACTGGCCCCAGCAAGCAGCGTCAGTCCTAAAGCATGGAAGAGCGGATTATAATCATTTACCGCCTCAAACCAGAAGTTACAAAGTGGCGGACCGACCAACTGCAACAAACCATTGACGAAAAGGCTGATCCCATATGATGACGTTAACCGTTCAGTACCTAACATATCCGCCATGATCACAGCCGTTATTCCTACGTAGATCCCAGAAGCAAGACCGAACAGAGCACACCAGAAACAAACTGAACTGTAAGACCATGCAAATGGTAGCAATGCAAGGGAAAGACCTGATATAGACAAGCCTCCCACAAAGTACCACGTCTTAGGTATGTACCCCATGTCAGAAAGAGCTGAACCTCCAATACGACCAATAAGATCCGTGGCGGAAACAACAGAAAGCAGGTAAGCCGATAATGATTTGTTAAACCCTCTGGCTTCTCCAAAACTTGGAAGCAATATGATAAAATTCGTGTAGCTGATGGCATTTGTCGAATTAGAGATAAGTATGACTAAGTACATCGGGTCCCTTAGCAAGCTCAGATCAAAAAACTTGGAGCGTTGTGGTGTTTGGGCCTTGCCACGGGATTCATCGGTGGTTCGGGATATTTCTGGACACATTAAGTCGCCTGCCACTCCTGCTCCGCCGTTACTGCCCATTGAACGAAGAGACATGTGCGAAGAAAATTCCTTTGGCTGAAATGACAATGTACTACCGTGATATGGTGTGCTAACGTAAAGAAAGCTACTAGTTGATGGCGAACGCTTAGAGAGTCTCGACTTTGAGGGATTTCTTAGAGAGAGTTTGTTAGAACTAGAGCGACTCTCCGGTACAGCATACAATGAAGATTGTGAGTTCAGTTGGCCGGGCGTAAACGTTTGATTCCTTTGGGGCAACCTCACCGGAGTACTTATCTTTCGTGTTCGAGACTGGAATTCATCACTTGGCTTCGAGTAACTTTGAACAACAGCTGCGGAAGCACTGCGAACGAACAGCTGTTTCTCATCGTCTGGTAGATATAGGGGAGAAGGCGGTGAATTATGGGATAGTAGGTGCTTATCAGCTTGCTCTAGGCCACCTAAGTTCTCGTCAACGTTTTCGAATTTCATAACAATTCCAATGTCCTCTTCTTCAGGTATATCCTCCAAGGCCTGGCGAGCACGTAGAACACGTACCATGTGCTGCTCCACAGGCTCATAAAAAAGAGCAGCCACAAAAACATTCAGCGTAATGCCTCCCATAATGAGGCACGATCCATGGTAACCATAGGTTTCCAGTAACCAGCGCAGAAGGGGAGGAAGAATGATGCTGCCGAGGGCACTGCCTGAGATGCACAGACCATTGGCCAATCCGCGTAACTTCGCAAAGTATGAGGTTACAATATATACAGTGGGTGGAAAGGAGAGACCGGCACCAATTCCTACAAGCACGCCGTAACTGAAAAAATAAGAATCATGATTAATATTAAAGTCGTTAATTCTATGGAATAATTACCTTATATACAGGTACCCAATTGATGATGCCCAAAATGAGAGTATCATACCTAATGATGCTGACGCCCCACCCAAAAGAGTGACGGTTCTATAGGAATATTTAACGGATAGGATACTTGAAACAGGACCTGTAAATTATAATCTTAGAAATGTAAGATTTGACAAGATCAAACTATGCTTTGAAATTACCCAACGAACTATAGAGGAAGTAGCACAACGCTGGTATCCAGGAAGCTTTTGTAGGCGAGGAGTTAAAGGCCTCAGTGAATTCAACGAATAGAACTCCAAAACTTTTGATCGTGCCAGGAATAAGGATATTGGTCAAGCACGAACCCAATAGCACTAGCCAACCCCACCCGCCATCAGGTGGTACCAGGTCGTATTCATTGTCGTCATTATTTTTGTTGAACAAGCTAACTGTGGAAAAAATAGAGATTTTATAATTAGTATAAATATATACATTTTCCAATTTTCAAAATGATTCAGGTAACATACATAGCAGCAGCCGCTTAATTTCGTGTAGTACAAAAAATCACAGATAATATATGGATATAGCAACCAAACAAAAAATTTGACGGGGTTATGCCGAGCTGAAGCCATTTTTTTCTACTAATTTTTAAAAAATTGTATGGTTATTAATTATATTTATTTCCTAAATTAATTTTTTAAGATCAACAAATTATTTTAAAGTTATACCGCGATAAAATAGACCGCTGGCTATCATGTCTAGTTCAAACTGGCTAATCTTAAATTAACTAGAAAGAAAGCTAACTTCGGCTCACCGAAGTCTATATACCCTTGCAGAATTAAATCAGAAAATTAAAACTGGAATCGGAATGCCAAATCTCAAATTTGAAAATGGTGAAAATGGTTTGAAAAACTGCTAAGTTATGGTTTTTTTTTTTTTTTAATTTTCCTGATTGCTCCTATGGAAGCTATAGGATATAGTCGATCGATTTCCATGAAATTAAAAACGAAATTCAGGAATAAAAAACATAGGGTAAATCTCAAATTTAATGAAGATATAAATATCTTTTTTTTTAAATGGACGTTAATGCACTACGGTCAGTACACTCAAGTGGCCCTTATGAAACCAGGCACGTGCCTGTTAGGGTTAGGTATTAGTGGACGCGAGACTGTCAGCATGTGAGATCGCCGAATACAAATCATTATAACTTGCACACAGTACTCTAAAGTGATCATGCAGTTCATAGGAGGTTCTACAATGGCGCAAAACTAAGCGTATGTACGATCTAGTATTTCTACTCGGAACGTGGAAATTGATCTGGCCTAGCAAGTCAGTATTTTCCACGTCACCGTTAATAAAGTTATAAATGAAGGTAATGCCTAGCATAGTTCTACGATTGGCTAACGAGGGTAAGTTAATCAGGAGAAGTCTACTATAATAGGAGGGTAATCTCTGGTCAGCATCCCAGTTTAAACCGTGTAGAGCGAAAAACAAAATGTTCTTTTGAACCGATTCAATGCGTTTACTGTGGACTCCGTACTATGGGCTTCAAACGCAAGATCCATATTCTAAGATAGGACGGACTAATGAAATATATAAATTTTTAGTTACATAAGGGTCATCGAATTCTTTCGACCACCGTTTCATAAATCCCAGCATACCCCTGGCTTTATTCACCATGCACGAAATATGACCGATAAAGTCAAGTTTGTGATCCAGGCGGACACCCAAGTCATCAACTGAGTTAATTCTTCCCAAAGAGCAGCAGTTAAGCGTGTATATTGCAAGCTTGGGAACGACACGAGAGAATGTCAGTAGCTTACATTTAGAGCGATTTAAGTTTAGTAGGTTTATGCGGCACCAGGTTTTGAAGCTATCAAGATCTGTTTGTAAATCAGTCTGGTAGGCGACGTCCTTGTATTGCACGCAAAGCTTGACATTATCAGCGTACATGAGTACTCTAGAATATGTCAAAACTTCGGGCAGATCATTAATAAATAATGTGCACAACAAGGGACCGTGTGGCTCCCTTGCGGGACCCCTGAGGTGACTCGGAGAACATTAGATAAATTGTTTTTAAAAGGGACCTTTTGCGTCCTGCCACTCAGATAACTAGAGATCCACCTAAAAAGATCAATTGGAAAACCCAATAAGTCGAGTTTTCTGAGGAGATGGGAATGATTAACAGAATCAAATGCATTACTGAAGTCAGTATAAATTACATCCGTTTGAAGGTTATTCTGGAAGCCCCTTATAATGAAGGAAGTGAGCTCCAAAAGGTTTGTAGTTGTTGATCTTCTCTTTACAAATCCATGCTGACATGGAGAAATTACTGATCTACAAAGGTGCTGCAAATGTGGAGTAATTATGTTTTCGAAAAGTTTAGGGATGTGATGTATAAGAATGATAGTCAGATATTTCTTTGCTCTTAGTTGGTTTTAATTATCTTTCCAACAATGCGTCGAAGCAGCGAGGGTGCTGCTTTGACCGGTATTTTGCAAGCGATTTTACATTGTTCTTTTAGTTTAAAGTAAGGCTAGGTTCCATCGCTGCGCTGCCCGCAGACAGCGTTAGAGCGACGGCTTATGTATATGCTTATGTATATAAGCTATGCGTTCCTAAGCGGACGCGCGAAGGTATATGCTCATGTGGTCAGCTCGTGTTACAAATGTGCATACGCTAGCCTATAAAGAGGCCTGCTTGAGTTTATGGCCGGGAAAATTGAGATATGTTTACATTGCAACAATTAGTTACAGTACGCATTCTTTAAGTATTAATATTACATTGCGCAATCAATATGTGCATATTACATATCCATCCTTTTGAAAAATAACGTAATAACATGGAGTTATTTTTAAATCAATTAAATTTATTTATTTTTGTATTTCCTTAGGAAAATGAAATTTTAAAAAGAAACATCTGCATCTATTTAATTCTATGCATGGTCATGCTAAATACAATTATGAAATAAACATTTTTAATCTATCCTTATGAACTGTGTTCAGTCGCGGCAGCATTTATTCATAAGCAATAACATTTAGTATACGACATAATAATTCTTCAGTCGCAGCCACATGCATTTGTCGTTAATAAAATATCAGTTACCAGGTCAAGCGAATATGCATAATAGAGCAATAAGTGTCAGGCCATATAGCTGACAATAACCTACAAACACAGTTGCAATAAGTGTCAGGTCATATAGCTGACAATAACCCACATATACACAGTAACCCACATTAGTTTTGTTATACGATATTTGTTACCATACGCATTTTTGTACCTATATATACTGTTAAGTTTTCATTAATAAAGTCAGTAAGAGTTCTACCTCACAACAGAGCTCTTATTCATGCACATGTGCCCGACACCCCATAGCCGTGTCTTTCATGCCCCAACCAAACCTCATCCAAACCAATCAATCAAACCACACCACACCCAAACACAATTCAAACTGTCCAACTAGTTCCAAGTGCTAGTTGCGACAACTGCAGGCAATAGTTTATGCACTATTTGCCAGGCATCTAAACATCAACCCAACATTTGGTGACCCCGACGAACACGTCAACCCAACGTTAGTCATTAGGAAAAATCCGTAACTCTTGGGATCTTCCTAATTTTCAATCAAAAGGAAGAATCCGTAACTCTTGGGATCTTCCTAAATTGTCATACCCACCAAAAAACATTTGGTGACCCCAACATTTTTAACAACAAAAGGAAATATCCGCAACTCTTGGGATTTTCCGACATTTTATCAACAAAAGGAAATATCCGTAA
>VNJN01007767.1:0-40156 GCA_008042485.1 Drosophila mayri
GAGAGGAGCTGCAATTGTGGAACCTCTGGACAACTTGGGAGCGGATGTGTTGGCCACAGGAAGACCCACCTGTTTCCCCTGTAATGGCGGAACTCCCTCTGCTTAGGATTTCGCACTCTTGAAAGGTCTTCAAGGTCGTAGGCTGACTATTGAAGACTCCTTTGAGCTTAGCTCGGATCACATTCCGCTCATTATCGGCCTACACTTAGCGGGGTGTGTCGCTGTGCCTAAAAGGAAGCTGCTTCCTTTTGGACCTGATGTCTGTAGGTTTAAGAGGTTGCTGGAGGACTTCATTCACCTGGAAATGAAGATTTACACTGCAGATGAAGAGGATAATGCTGCCTTGCTTTTGGAGCAAAAATTCATTACTGCAACGGAGCTTGCTGCGCCCACCAGCAGTCTCTCTTTTAGGTCCTCCCCTCCACTTCCCCCGGAGCTTAGAGCTCTCATGGAGTTAAAACACAGGCTCAGGAGGATGTATGCAAGGTCCCATGATGTAGCTGTACTGAGGGTCTATCGAAGGTTGGGTAACAGGGTGAAGAAGTTGTTAAATCTTCTGCGGCAGAAACGGTTGGATAAGGAGTTGGAGGAGGCAACCCCGGACAGGGACACCAACTATGCTCTTTGGAAGATTGTAGGTCAGAGTAAGAGGCAGGCTTCTCCGAATTTTCCTGTAAAAAGAGAAGATGGGACTTGGGCCAAGTCCTCGCAAGACCGTGTTGAGGTGATTGCTGAGAGCTTAGAGGACCGTTTCACTCCCTTCGCTACCTCCTTTGCGGCGAGGGTTGGGCGGGTCAATGCCTCGTTGGCAGTTCCTCATCAAATGGTTCCCCCTGTTGCTCCTATTCTACTCCCAGAAGTGAGATCAAGGGATCAGGATCAAGAAGCTGAAAAACCGTAAGGCGCCAGGTGCAGATGGCATTTCTAATAGAGTTGCTAAACTCCTTCCCGAGAGAGCACTTCGGAAGGTCCAGGCGTTTCAGGCAAAGTTTTTGAGACGTTTCGCCAACGCTGAATGGTATATTAGAAACGTTGACATTAGAAGGGAACTTGGAGTACCAGCAGTTGGTTATGTGATAAACTCTGTGGCTGCAAATCATCGGCTTAGACTAATCAGACACCCTAACACCCTGGCTAGACGGATAACAAGGACACACACATCTAGACGGCTGAGACGTTTTACTATTCGGGAGCTGCTCTCCCGGCGCATTGTTTAATTTATAATTAGGAAGTTCGTAACTATCGCTTTAAATTGCTGACACAGTAGTATATATGCGGCTGGATAGGTCAGGCAGCTTGCCTACTTGCTCAAATGAAGATTTATTATTATAGGGAAAGCATCGTTAAATGGACTAGGCATTGATATATCCAGCTGGGATACAATCATAATCGCCATCATCAAGCAAAAACTGTATTTGGCGAGTAGAGCCCTCTACGAACAATAGTTAGACGGGTCAAGGGAACTCCAAGGTCACGATACAATGTTAAGCTTCCTGGACCAATGAAGCCGAGTACTTGGAACAGGGAAACGCAATCAACAACCGAGAAAGGAGCAGAAGAGCCCATCATGCACTTCTGCCAGCGCTGGAAGTCAACCAAATTGTCCTTTATGCAAACGGACTCATTGGCTATACAAATGCGATGATTTCCCCAACAAAAACATAGCCGAACGAGTCAATTGGGTTCAAAAACAAGAATTGTGTGTGAACTGTTTCAGCAGTGACCACAAGGCAAAGGATAGCCGAGGCCGTACGTGTTTGCTAGACTCAGGATCACAAATTAATCTGATCTCTGAACGAATGGCCTCCAAGCTGTCATTAAAGCTCCACGGTGCATCACTGCGCATCGAGGGCATTGGAGGCAACCCAAAAACCAGTCGAGCTAGAGCAAACGTTTTCATGAAGTCGATGCATAATGACTTTGCTCAACAAGTAGAAGCTTTTGTGCTGCCGCATATCAACCAGCTCATGAATTAATAGCCTCACATCTCCAATCCCAAGCAACGTCACCCTGGCTGATCCAAACTTTGACAAACCAGGAAAAATCGACATGCTCATCGGCGCAGAGCATTACTATTCGTTGCTTCTACCAAATCAGATGCTGCTGAAGCCGGAAGGCCTAATTCTCCAAAATACAAAGCTTGGAGGGATTGTGGCCAGGAAAATTCCTGCTGAGCACGACTCAGCAACACTTTGTGCAGCGGCAACCACAGAAGAGGAGGTGGATACGCTACTAGAGCGTTTTTGGACACTAGAAAATCTAGACACAAAAAAAAGGCTCGATCTCCAATAGAAGCTCATTGCGAATCTCACTTCCTAGCGAATCTACAAGTTGCAAAGATCGAAAATTCATTGTAAAACTTCCATTTTCTGAAGGAACTTCAGCCCTGGGGGCATTTCAAAAAACAGCAACCAACAGGTTTTTGGCATTAGAGCGACGAACGCCACCAGAAGTCTGGAAAGCATATTTAGATTTCATGGAAGAATATCAGCGTCTTGGACACATGAAACTGGTACATCCCACACACATACCTTCGGAGCACTACATCATTCCACATCACTGTGTATTGAAGCCCGAAAGCAGTACCACAAAACTGCGAGTAGTTTTTGATGCGTCCTGTAAAACGACAAGCAATAAATCATTAAATGAAATATTGTACGCTGGACCCACCGTGCAGAGCGAACTGTTTGCTATCTTACTACGTTTCCGCACTCACAGATATGTGCTTACTGCAGATATAGAAAAGATGTATCGGCAGGTGTGGATGAACCCCGATCACCAGTTCTATCAATTAATTTTATGGCGAAAGAAACCATCAGACGATCTAAAGTTTTATAGACTTAAAACTGTCACAAAATCAGCGCCGTTCCTGGCTACTAAATGCTTGGATTATCTGTTCGAAAAGGCCAAGAATCATCTACCGCTTGGATCGTCCGTACTCAAACATGATTCTTAAGTGGATGACTGTCTCACAGGAGCAGACAGCATCCCAGAGGCCGTACAAATTCAACAAGAACTAAACAAAATACTGTTGCCTTCCGGATTCAAGCTCCGAAAATGGTGCTCCAATAACTCAGAGGTATTAAGCCAGATTCCCAAAGAGGATATCGTCTCTAACGTCAAGTTAGACGAAACACTCCAACAATGTAGTGTTAAGACGCTGGGTTTGCTTTGGATGCCACAAAAGGATCAATTATGTGGACGATCTCAAAAAGGCGAAGCGTCAACCATCACCAAACGAGTGGTCAGTTCAAAATCATCGCAAATATTCGATCCACTAGGGTTATTTGCCCCCGTGGTGGTCAAAGCAAAGATGTTCATGCAGACCCTGTGGGAATTAAAGATGGGCTGGGATGACGAGCTTCCTCAACACCTTCAGGTGATTTGGAAAAAGTTTCGCGCTTATTTACATGCGCTAAACAACATGCAAGTTCCAAGACACATATTCAAATGACAGGTGCCGGTCACACAAGAATTACACATGTTTGTCGATGCTTCAGAACGAGGATATGGAGCAGCAGTGTATGTGGGAGCAACATACAAAAATAATCAAGTATCCGTCCGGTTGCTGTGCTCAAAGTCAAGAGTTTCGCCGTCAGCTAAGGAGACATTACCGCGGTTAGAGTTATTTGCCGCAGTTTTGGGAGCTGAACTAACCCACAGAGTCAGAAAGGATTTACGCATATCTGAAAACAAGGCATCTGGGTACTTCTGGACTGATTCAACTGTAGTCCTGTCCTAGATATATGCATCCGCAGCATCATACCACATGTTTGTGGCCAATCGGATCGCTAAAATCCAGTCAGTGTCGCATCAATCTCAGTGTCGACATGTGTCATCCGCGAATAACCCAGCTGATGTCCTATCAAGAGGAATTGCGGCAAGCAGATTAGCAAAGCACAGCCTCTGGCTATTCGGACCTCTATTCCTACACGGTTCCCGAGATAAATGGTCTTAAGTACCGAGCATCGCTCCCAGCGATTTAGTATGACGAGTGAAGCAGGTGAGCTTGCCAAAATGTCAAGATCAACTGGGAAGCGATCTATACAGTTGCACTCACAGCAACACCTTTCACAAGTTACAACGCATTGTAGCTTACATGCTGCGTTTTTGTCA
Organism: Drosophila mayri; assembly: GCA_008042485.1. Classification (NCBI taxonomy): domain Eukaryota; kingdom Metazoa; phylum Arthropoda; class Insecta; order Diptera; family Drosophilidae; genus Drosophila; species Drosophila mayri. The sequence goes on from VNJN01007767.1 coordinate 4,117, forward strand.
CAAGCAGAACCGATCTCCTACAACTACGCTAAGTGTAGGTGAACTGACTTATGCTAGGACCCTCATCTTAAGCACTATTCAAAGAATTGAATTCAGTGCTGAGCATAAGCAGCTTCGCGTCCACAGGACAGTGGACAAGAGAAGTTCAATTGTCTCGCTGTCTCCAATAATCGGAAATGACGGACTCATCCGAGTAGGAGGGTGGTTGGAAGAATCTAACCTGCCATATTCCGCAAAGCATTTAATCTTGCTCCCATACAATGATCCATTTGTGAAGATGCTACTACGAGAGAAGAGAACATGCATTGCGGCGCACAATCGTTGAGAGCCATAGCCAGATAGCAATACTGGATTCTAAACGATAAGACAATGGCCAGAAGCATCATCCACAGTTGTGTCAGATGCACAAGGGCACGACCCAAATTTATGCAGCAAATCATGGGTAATTTACCTGCGGATCGAGAAACACAGGCTCGTCCATTCTCCAACTCTGGAGTCAACTACTGCGGTCCCTTTTGGATTCACCATAAAATCCGGGGAAAAAGACCAGATAAGGCGTACATTGCAGTATTCTGCTGTTTTGCCACGAAAGCAGTGCATCTTGAATTGGTAAGCGATCTGACAACAGACGCTTTCCTCGCCGCTCTGCGGCGGTTCTTGGGTCGACGTGGAAAGTGTCAGACCATTCATTGCGACAACGCCACGAACTTTGTAGGTGCCAACAACCAGTTAAAGGCGTTAGAAGAAACAATCTTCACAGAAAAGGCTCAGACCAAGATCATAAACCAATGCAGTAAGCAGAAGGTGGATTTCAAGTTCATTCCGCCTCGAGCTCCTTCATTTGGCGGCCTATGGGAAGCTGCGGTGAAATCAGCGAAAAGGCTACTGGTATCAGTCACAGTGATTATTGAAGTCAAGGCGATACCCAATTCAAGGCCCCTCACTCCGATGTCGTCTGATCCCACGGATACATCAGTGCTTACTCCAGGTCACTTTTAATTGGTGAACCTCTAGTAGCGCCTCCTGATGCAAATCTGGCCCTACCCGGAAAAACTCTGGTGAAAAGATGGGAGTTAGTGTGCAGGCTCAAGCAGTCATTCTGGAATCAGTGGTCCATGGAATACCTACAAGAGCTACAAATGCGTACGAAATGGAAAACCATGGCCCAGAATGCTACTCATCCTGCCGTTAGCAATGGGACAATCGGTAAACATTAGTCCGTTTGCAAGTCAGCCGGGAATATTCTACGAACGGCTTGACACTTCCAGAATGGCAATCTCAGAATGGAACATAATTGCGTATTATGACTTAAAGCCATATTGGAGCGACACGGAAATATTGGCTGCTGTGATAGCGGAAGTAAAACACAAATGTTCAGAGCTACGAAACGTCAATGCTTGTAGGTCAATATATGAACACGTTCAACATGTATGGCGAACTACAAGCAGGAAATGAGTTGATTAATCACTCCCGACAACGAAGAGCACCACTTGACGTAGTCGGAAATGTAGCAAATTCATTATTTGGCGTTCTGGACTCAAAGTACACCGACGACATGTCCAAGATGATAAACAATGTCAAGTCTAACGAAGACGTATTGATGATGCTCTTGAAGAATCAAACATCAATTCTGGACTCTACTATAAACATAGTCAGAAAGAGCAGCTCGGCTACCAACGATCGGATCAAAACGCTAGAGTACCAGATAGGTGCGATCAATCAAGAACGAGGCAAGTACCAAGCCGACCACTTGCAGCAAGCGTTTATGATTCTGACTGCTCAGCTAACTCTGGTGGCAACGGGAATGCAGCGAATGCAGAATGAATTAGCTAAGGTGCTAACTGGCGTTCGTCATCGAACAATTAGTCCGATGCTAGTATCTCCCAAACAACTAAGGGAGCAATTAGATCAAATTCGGGAACACATTCCACCGGATCAACTGCTTCCAGTGGCGTCGGATAATATTATATACTCTACAAAATAATGCATGCCGAAGGCGCTACAACGCGCAACAACGTCATCTTCAAGATATCACTGCCGCTGGTGTCTGTAACACAGCAGGAAGTGTTCAGCATCATGCCCATCCCAACATGGAAGGCCGGAAGCTGGCAGCAATTTAGTCTAAAGACCGAAATCATAGCCGTCAATGCCCATACAGACCAATTCATGGGATTGACTGAGGACGAGTTTAACCAATGCAAAGAGCTGCCAAAGGAGAAGCGGTGCGAATTTCAGTTATTCAATAATAAAACTGAAACTATCTGTGAGGTCTCTCAGTCAATGTCTGAACTGTTGTGGTTGGCAACGCATCAGCGAAATAGATGGATGTTTGCCACACACAGCCTCATAGAACTTCAAGCGGTGTGCAAAGGAATATCTTCCACAGTGCAACTCAACGGAACGTGCTTATTGTCATTGGCCCCAGGTTGCACTGCACGCAATTCAAAAATTAGCGTAAGCACATTCAGCATTGTGGTCAGCGAAACGAAGGCTACATATGTTCGTTTTGGCAATATCACTAAGATTGACCATCAGAACCCACCGGAGCCACTCCCAGGAACGACAGCCAAGGAAGTCAGCTTCAGTCAGGAGGAACTGGGCGCTTTGCAACGCCAGTTGGTCAAAAGAGTCCACCTGGAAGGATCAGCTCGTCACTCCTCAACATCACCAAGTAGCTGCCTATGTGGCCCCAGCAATGTCAATCATATTAGGCATTGTATGGGCTTTTAGCCGGACGGTCAGCAAATGGGTACCCGACGACGGGTACCGTTACGCCGGACACCTGGACTCAGGCAGAGCACGGAACAATCAGCAGCGGAACCTACCCCACCGAGTTTTTCGTTTGACCTTAGTGAAGGTTGAACACCTGTTCAACGGCCGGGAGAATGTTCAGTCACGGCACCGTTTATTCATAAGCAATAACATTTAGAATAATACATTATAATTCTTCAGTCGCATGCATTTATCGTCAATGAAGTATCAATTACCAGGTCAAGCGAATATGCATAGCATGCGGACATGGGGAAAATGAAATAGGGCAATAAGTGTCAAGTCGCTTATAGCTGGTAATAGCCACAGTTACAGTAACCCACTTTATTTGTTATACGACATTTTGTTAGCATAAGCATTTTTTACCTATATATACTGTTAAGTTTCACTAATAAAATCAGTAAGAGTTCTACCTCAACCAAGAGCTTTTATTTATGCATCAGAGGCTGTCGCCGTGTCTTCAGACCATCATCCCTTCACCCAAACCGACCAAGCCGTCCACCTAGTTCCAAGTGCTAGTTGCAACAACCAAAGGCAATAGTTTATGCACTATCTGCCAGGCATCTTAGCCTCAGTATAAACATGTGCGGTGGTAACATTTTCACTTAGGAGAGACGCGTGCCCAGGAGTCTTCCTTCATGGGCAACTTTTAATTGTTTGTTGAGAAAGAATTAAGTGTCGTCGCATGCAGACGTGTTTTTTATTGTGCTCCAGGAAAAAATATTCAATAAAGTCATAAAAGTGCAGTGACTGGTCTAAGAAATCTACAATAACGCGAAAAGACGCTTTCTGCGATGTAATCGCTGATGTTTATATTGATTAATTAATTAATTAAATAATATAAAACACAACTCTCAAAACTCAAACTAAATCAACCTCGACTGCAATGAGCTTAAACGACGTTCGCACACAACGTCAACGTGAGCAAGACGAGAGACGGCTCTCAGTACAAAGAAACAACGCGTACTTCTCTTTTAAAGCAGCCGAAAACCACGCAAGCTCTGATCAAGCGCGGTCAATTACCCCCAACTTGACCGAATTCTTAAACGTAGAGAGCGAGAGAGCGCGTTCCTGCTCCCCCTCGATACCATCGATGTCTCTGCAGCCAAAGAGTGCAGTAACTAGCACCTCAATTTCTTTGACAACGTCAACAGTAACAACAACAACAACCGCAACTGTATCGACAGCGCGTTTAACGACGTCATCAGCTAGCAGCGCAAATAGTAATACGTCCGCGCTGCCCGAAAACCAAAACAAAAACAATGACTATATTAAGCCGGCTGTGCAGACTGGCATGGATCGCTTCATCCAAATCAAAAGGAAGCTGAGCCACCTGAATTCCAAACGCAAAATAACCCGAGGCAATGCTAGCCTAGCAGCAAAAGAAACGCCCATTAACTCAAACCGATTTAAAATCTTGGCAGACGCCGATGAGGTTGAGGCGGTCGAATCCACTGAAGTTGAGAAAAGGAAGCCAAAACCTCCGCCTATCTATATACGTGAAAAAAGTCCAATGTTCTTGTCAACAAAATTATTGAGCTTATTGGTAATGATAACTTCCACATAATACCCCTTGTAAAGGGCAACATTCAAGAAACAAAAGTTCAAATGAAGTCTGAAGATAACTACAGAGTATTATCAAAATATCTTACCGAGAATAAAAAGAATTTTTACACGTATCAGCTAAAAAGCAGCAAGGGCCTGCAAGTCGTACTTAAGGGCATAGAGCCCGAAGTAACGCCTGCAGAGATTAAAAAGGCGCTCCAGGAGAAAGGTTTTAGCGCCAAGACAGTCTTTAATATCCTTAACAGGGATAGAAAGCCACAGCCACTCTTCAAGGTTGAGCTTGAACCAGAAACCAAGCTCCTGAAGAAATACGAAGTGCACCCAATATACAATCTTCAGTACCTGCTGCACCGCAGAATTACAGTTGAGGAACCGCACAAACGCAATGGCCCGGTACAATGTGCGAACTGCCAGGAATATGGCCATACAAGGTCATACTGTAAACTGCGCCCGGTGTGTGTAGTTGGCGGAGAGCTTCATGACTCCGCACACTGCCCAGTGAGCAAAGATGTCAGCAACTCGAAAAAGTGCGGCAATTGCGGTGGCAATCACACTGCTAATTATAGAGGATGCCCAGTCTATAAGGAGCTGAAAAGTCGCATCCACCAGAAAGGAATAGCTGCCCGCACCCAAAATGGACAGTTCACGGCGTCCAGATCTAACCCTGAAGTCTTCTTCTCGACTGCAGCCAGATCCTCTCTAGGATCCATTAACTCTGACAAAAATGTGACATACGCAAGCGCCTTAAAATCAGGACTGGCGACACCTGCCTCAAGAAGCTCATTTCTGCAATCAGCATACCAAGAAGCGAACACGGCTCAGCAACATCAACCAACAGAGCAGCCAAAAAGCAACTTTAAAGCTATGATATGCAGCCTACAACAAAGCCTGTCGGAGTTTATGTCGTTTATGCGCACAACTATGCAAGATTTAATGCGAAACCAAAATCTATTGACTCAAATGCTGGTTTCACAACAATCCAAGTAATGGCTTTCCTACGGATATCTACGTGGAACGCTAACGGCGTTTCGCAACATAAACTTGAGTTAGCTCAATTCCTACTCGACCAATCATATCGATGTAATGCTGCTTTCGGAAACACACCTTACAAACAAATACAATTTTCAACTACGAGGATATTCATTCTACGGAACAAATCATCCAGATGGTAAAGCACATGGTGGGACTGGAATTCTAATCAGAAGCCGCATAAAGCACCATTATCAAAACAAATTTGCTAAAAACTACCTACAGGCCACTTCTATAAATATACAATTAAATACTGGCAACCAACTTACACTAGCCGCCGTATACTGCCCCCCTCGCTTCAATATAGCTGAAGATGAGTTTATGCAGTTTTTCAACACACTTGAAGACCACTTCATAGCAGCCGGAGACTACAATGCCAAGCACATACACTGGGGATCTCGTCTCGTGACTCCAAAAGGGAAGCAGCTCTATAATGCAATCATCAAAGCCAAGAACAAGCTCGACTATGTTTCTTCTGGCACACCAACATACTGGCCGGCAGACCCAAGGAAACTACCAGATTTAATAGACTTTGCGATTACCAAAAACATCCCTAAAAATCTGATAAGCGCCAATTGCCTATCGGATCTTTCATCTGATCACTCGCCTGTCCTGTTTATTCTACTGCGACATCCAGGAACATTAGAACAACCATTAAAATTGACCTCACAGAAAACCAATTGGGTTAAGTACAGAAAATATATCAGCTCACACATTGAGCTAAGTCCTCATCTCCACGATGAAGCCAACGTAGACAGCTTTGTTAATTCACTTGAGTCTGTACTCGTCTCTGCAGCTCGAGCCTCAACATCGCGAACAAGCAATAAAAAGACAAATCTACAAATCGAACAGCTCGTCCTCGAAAAGCGGCGTTTACGTCGCGAATGGCAATTCCACAGATCGCCATCTGCTAAGCAAAGCTTAAGACATGCCTCACGTCAACTTACTAAAGCCCTACAGCAAGAAGAAGCATATGTCCACCGCCGCTATATAGAGCAATTGTCAACTTCTAGTATAAAACACTCACTATGGAGAGCTCACCCAACTCTAAGCTCACCGAAAGAAACCATGATGCCTATTCGAAATCCCACAGGCGGCTGGGCGCGTAGCGATGCAGACAGAGCCAGTACGTTTGCCAATCACCTTAAAAATATCTTCCAACCAAATCCGGCCACTAGTGCCTTTACTTTGCCGACTTTACCATATGAGCCTCAGCTTCAACATGAAGCAATCGAGTTTCGCCCAAACGAAATCGCTAATATCATCAAAAACCAACTAAATCCGAAAAAATCACCAGGCTACGACCTCATAACTCCCAAAATGATCATTGAGCTTCCATATTGCGCCGTCTGATCTATCACATAGCTCTTCAATGCCATCGCAAAACTTGGCCACTTTCCAGCGAGATGGAAAAAGTCAATTATAATAATGATAGCAAAGCCGGGAAAAGACCACACAGTTCCCACGTCGTATAGATCTATAAGCCTACTTTCATGCTTATCTACACTCTTTGAGAAATGCATTCTGACTCGAATAAACACATACCTAAGGATCCAGGAAGGAATCCCGTCACATCAGTTTGGGTTTCGTGAAAATCACGGAACAATTGAGCAGGTCAACCGGATAACAGCCTTAATTCGGAATGCATTCGAAAAACGCGAGTATTGTACCGCAATATTTCTAGATGTCTCTCAAGCATTTGATAGAGTCTGGCTAGAAGGTCTAATGTACAAGATCAAGACAATGCTCCCTTGTAATACCCACAAGCTTTTAGAGTCTTACCTTTACGACAGAAAATTTGCTGTGAGGTGCAACACTGATATATCTGATGAATTCACTGTTGGAGCTGGAGTTCCTCAAGGAAGCGTACTCGGACCAACATTATATGTTCTCTACACAGCAGACATCCCGACAAGCACACGACTAACAACATCTACGTTTGCTGATGATACAGCTATTCTTAGCCGCTCAAAATGCCCGATGCAAGCATCTGCGCAGCTAGCTAGCTTCATCTGGTGGATGTTGAAAAATGGCTATCACACTGGCGAATTAAAGTAAATGAACAAAAATGCAAGCACGTTACGTTCACCTTGAATAGGCAAAACTGCCCGCCCCTTACGCTAAACCACACCCTACTCCCGCAAGCAAACGAGGTAACATATCTAGGAGTACACCTCGATAGAAGACTCACATGGCGTCGGCACATAGAAGCTGAAAGAACCCACCTAAAGCTAAAAGCCAGCAGCCTTCATTGGCTTATCAACGCTCGGTCTCCGCTTTGCCTTGAATATAAAGTCTTGCTGTATAACTCGGTACTTAAACCTATATGGATGTACGGCTCCCAGTTATGGGGGAATGCCAGCAATAGCAATATTGACATAGTCCAGCGAGCTCAGTCGAAGATCTTGAGAACAATCACCAGGGAACCGTGGTACGTTCGCAACGAAAACATACATCGCGACTTAAACATTCTTCCAGTCAAAGATGTGATCGCAGAATAGAAGGAAAAGTACTTTAGCAAGCTATTGTCGCACCCTAACCACCTGGCGAGAGGTCTAACAAGGTTGAGCAACCAATCACGACTTCGTCGCAATGACCTACCCACCCAGCGACCGTCTTGAGGAACGTGCAACCAGAATGCAGTCTTAGTATACTGTTAGTTAAATGTTAATGTTAAGATTTGAAAACTTATTGTTAGTCTCAAAATTAACATAAGATCCAATAAATAAAAGCAAAGTTTAACAAAAATAAAAAAAACAATTATCATTGGAAAGACTACACTTAGAAGATCTCCACCATCAATACTTCAACTCATTATAAATTCACAGCCATATATTCAGCAATTTTATTGATTCTTATCCTTATCGCCTTCCCTCGATTTCGCCGCAAACCAAATACCATCCTTCTGCAGCATCTGCTATCTTTGTGGAGCCGGCCATTCCTCCGTTATGGCCCTCTCTCCACTCTAGGGGGGGAGGAGTTACCGCACACATTGTTGCGGACACACCGCCGCCCCCCAAACCCCAGCGACGTAGATGAACGGTTATCAACCCACACATGTGAGTACATAAACGGTGAGTTCGGAAGACAACGAAAACAGAAACGATTGCCTAACTGGCAAAGCTAAACGAAACCAACGACCAAGCAGATTCTCGCTCCCAACTCCAATTTGCTATCCTTGCAGTTTTCCCCCATTCCATTCCATTCATTCTCTTATATGCATACTTTATTTCATAAGTAAGAGTATTTATCAAAATAAAGAATCATGATAATTTTGACCAGACAAGAAGACGGTTCTTATTATTGGAAGCCGGGGAAAATATATAAGATTCCATAGACACCCACTGGACTGGACACAGTATCTTCATACTTACTGTAATTCGCGCGCATTCAATTCAAAATTCTTTACTATTTACTCCATTTATTTAGATTTCCTTTTATACACATTTTATTGTGCGCGGCACGCGTCACATATGTATGCATGTTCATGCATTCACGTAAACGGGTGCATGTGTGCGATCATTTCTTTTCTGCCCAGAAAGAATATTTGGTCTTTTGCTACTTTTCATACCTGGTACCCTAACAATATGGGTATATTCACTATTGGGTTAATGATAAAAACATGAATATTATATGTTATAATATATTTCTTAATGTTTCAGCATACATTTCATATGTGTTTACAAATTCTTTATTTAAAACACGCCGTGAATGCATGGGTTCGATTCCATCGCCAGGCATACAAAAATTTTTCTAATTAAAAACATTAAGTATATTTTTTGCTGGCAGTATTAAATTCGGTACTTTTTTTGATTTATAGAAAAAAATAAAATTAAAATTATATATTTATAGTTTGACTTGTCGCAGACGGGATCCGAACCCGTGACAACTTATTTTATTTTACATAAAAACGTTGCAGGTTTACTGTAGCTTAGACAGCTGCACTACTAACCAATTTCAAATGAGCAATCTTAATTTCACAAAAGTGTAAACAACAAAAATGTATAATGAACGTTTTGATTTATTTGGAGCCCTCTGCCTGGGCTGCTCTTGTATATAAAGTTAAAATCCTATATCTCCGCTATTTATGGCACGATCGCAATGAAATTGTGGAACTTTGTATTTTGATAATGTTCGCGCCAAAAGGGCGTTTTTTTTTTCCAGGGCAGTGTAATTCCACTCACAGCCTCAAAGCGTCCCGTACATTCTCTCTCTCCCTCTTCCTCCGGGCTTCTAAGACAGAGCTTCCAATAAGCTTTCCCAGCTAGGTCTAAATTTACAAAAGTTAGTTATTGTTCAGGCCAGGAGCCACTTTATGGCCGCCGGGCAGAGCGAGTCGAAGAGCACCGCTCTTATCAATCTGCCGTCCAATCTCTGCTCAGTTTAGCAAGGTTCGGGACCGCGATGTGCCGATCGCCGTTGCACTCCCGCTTTCGTTATACCCTTTCACGGTATTATAATTTCGGTCAGAAGTTTGCACGGCAGTGAGGGCTTTGGGAAAAGAGCATGCGGGCAGTCATCATCTATATATATAAAACTGTTCATTGAAAACTAAGAATCAACGCACAGCCTAAACTAATTAAATGACCCTATTAAAATTTTCTACCATTCAATTCTTATAACACAAAACTGATTTGCTAAGATTTATTTTGGCCACAAACACGCCCCCATTTTCTTTCAGTGGCAAAAAAACCCAAATTTCTTAAAAAAAAAACTAAACGCGTTAATAAATCGATGCGATTTTTGGCCAAAATTTAGTCCTCTACATAATAAAGATTCTATTTTATTTAATATCGGACATTTTAATGTTTACTATTTTTTATCGATTTTTGAAACTCTAAGAATCTTTCTCATTTTTTCCTAACGGCAAAAAAACAATGATCTAAGTCAATTAGCAATATGAATATTAAAAGAGGGAATCTTGATACTTTAAGGATTCATATGGTGGTTTTACTGAAGCTCTAGGTAAATTTAAAAAAAAGTTACATTAGCCTAAAGTAGGAAAAATAATTCCAACTAATTATACACAAACATTGAATGCATTCTCTCTCACTCTTTCTGTCTCTCTCTTTCTCTCTCTCTGTGAAAGATAGTTTAACGCAGATGAATTCAATGTCCAAAAAGTCATTAGATACCAACCGTTCAGAGATGAGGCAGGAGTCAACGGCAATTAAAACTCCACCACCACGCTGGAGCTGGCGATCTAATCTATAAATTGTGTACTTACTTGGAAGAATTTCGAAGCATAAGATCTCCGACTTCAACCAGGTTTCGGTAAATACGATCACCTGGGATGCGAAGGAAAGGCTATCCGAATATAATCTAGAAAGCTTACTTCGTAAGCCCCTAGTATTCTGATAGGAAAGTAGAAGGGAAGAGGTTAGTTTTTTGGGACAGAAGGTGCACATATGGGCACAGAGGGTTGCGACGGCCTGGGCAGTTGTACTCCCGCAGGTCGATTTCCCTTACTTCGAGCCTCATACATCTTGAGTATCACGAACTCGGGCCAGAAGTCACCCGAGCAAATAATGTCAAAGAGCTGGGATGCGACATTTATCTTGAATAATTAAATGTCTCTGGCATACGAAAATTTTAATTTTTCCACCTGAAATTGCCAGCTTGTATTTTGCCTAGAATATAGGCTAGGACATCTTCAGATGCGAGATCAGGGGCAAGCCTCGAAACAAATATTGTTTTCGAAGGTGCGACTGCTGTAAGGGGCTTACCAACCACGGCACGGTATTTCGGGCAATGTTGGACCCTGGGTCGGTTTTTCTATGAGGTTTTGCGGAGCCAAAGAATTGGACTCCGAATTGGATAAAACGGACGACGCAGAAATTGTTGGCTGAGCGCCTTCCGATGCCACAACGACCGATTCGGTTACCGAATCTTTGATCGTTCCTGATATCAGAACCATTGGAACGGGGACCAGGGGCTGCGGCGACGGGGAGTGGCAGGAAATTGGTTGCTGTGTCTCACACAATTGCAGCCGACTAGGAGCGGATTTTTTACGTTTCGGCGACTCATTTAATAGCTTCATACTATTAAATTGAGCGTCTAGCGCGAAGAACAGTTCATTCGCCCTGCGAAAAATGGCCATGATCTCAGAAAATCCACTCCTAGTCTGACGCATGAAGGATGATATCTCCTTCTCAACCGGTCGACAGGCCTCACAGCAATAACGCAGGCCCTTTTTGCTGGACACTGCGTCAGCCATTCGACCTATGATCTCGATGCATTTAGCATGCACTGCTGCCTCGCAAAGCCAACAATGGATGTTGGGCTGGTCTGCCGAAACATCTTTTCGGCAGTTCTTAATGTTGCAGACGACTTTCTGGGACATATTCACAACCTTAGAACCGCTGAACACACTATAAGTACCAAAAAAAAAAACTCAAGAGGGGGAAAGAGGACAGAAAAGCGCAAGAGTTCAAAATTTAAGCAGCAGAAGTCCAAGAGAGCTGAAAGCTATGGACCACTTAGAAGCAGCAAACAACAAACAACTCACGAGCGGTTGAGTGAAAAATAAAAACTGGAGTAAGGACAAAGAGGAAAAGTGAGATAAGATGAGATAACCGTCTTAGCACAAACTAAAACGTGATTAATAATACAAATTAATTACACATAAAAGTGCATGCACGCGCGGTAGCAAACTGTATTTCATTGTAGATATTTATATGATAAATTAGAAAACCCGGTGGTTTTAAATCGAAAATAAACACAAAAGTCGGAGCGCAAAACAAAAACACGACCGTTCGCTGCGAAAATAAAGATCGAATAACCATTCCATTTTATTATAGAAAGGACACCAACATTGTTATTTTTCGTACTTAGCGTAGCCATATATATATTTTATTGCATTTATTTGTTTATTTCATTGTCTTAAATTTAACAAATTTGAAATATATTTATTTATTACTATATAGTTGTTGTTAGTGTTGTTTAAGTTTTATCTAGGTCATTAGCGCGACTTATGTACTTTTTTTTCAAGCATTTATTGTGTAACTTGTACATTTTGTGAAACAGATTTGCGCACATAATAACAACCATGATAATTAACAAAGTTTGTATTAGGTCTAAGTTAGCATTTATGGGCTCTTATTTATTAATTACATTAGAAGTGGAGTCCACTGTCTTAACATCAACTACTCCCGTTTTTAATGTACTTGTTTCTTGTATATAATCAATAATCAATTTACTTGTTTTGGGTTCTAAGCAACTATTCGTTTCTGCTGAGAATTTAATAATAGCGTTACAATATCGCATTACTTTGCATATTAACAGGTTTCCTGTTTGCATAGCTTTGCTGGCTAGACTTCTAATCGGGCAGAGAACGTTCTGCTCAATTTGGACTATTTTTAAATTTTATATATAGTATTAATTTTATTCTTTCCGCTCGGTCATCCTGTCGTCTGCGTCAGCTGGTCGTCGCCAGTTGGCTTTGCTGGCCTGCCCCTCACACTTGTTGATGCTGCTGCTGCTGATGTCCTAAGCCTTTGGGCTCAGGCGGTGCCGGTGCCGGTCTTCGCACAGGTCAATAAACAATATAGGCTATCCAGGGGTCCCGGGCAGTCTCTTGGGCATTCCTTCTTCATTCTTGGTATCTGCAGGCGGTGGAGGTGCTAATTTGTTTCCATTTAGTTTCTTAACTACTAAGTGAGCTGGACCTTTTGGCTTTCTGTCAATCAGACTTGATTTTAGAAAATCGAGTTCTTCTTGCAGCTTTTGGGCTGTTGCCCAGGGGGGTGGCGGTTGTTTTGTAAATAGTAGCCACTTAATGTGTGCTATTCTTTTATTTATCTTTGTCTTCACGCCCCCACGCTTTTCCATGGTCCATCTCTACTCACTCAGTTTCTCTTTATGGGTTTCCAGCGTTGGATAGTCCAGCGTGTCCAGGGTATTTGTAAACCTCCTTGATGTTGTCCAGTTGCTTTCCATTTTCAGTCATCTGGACCTGTCGTCTAGGATCCGAATGCCAAACTCATTGTCACGGTCGCCATGATGTATTTGAAAATAAGGGCAGCAGTTTTATATTGAGTTTTATAAGTGAGGTTTTTTTATTTCTCAAATATTGGTGGAAGCAGCGACAGTGCTGCTTCAACAGGCTTGTCGTAAGTGATTTTACATTGTTCTTTTAGTTTAAATTAAGGCTAGGTTCCATAGCTGCGCTGCCCGCAGTCGGCGGCAGAGCGCAGGCATATATGCTTATGTATATAGGCTATGCGTTCCTAGACGGACGCGCGAGGGTAAATGGTCATGCGGTCAACTCATGTTACAAATGTGTGCACGCTAGCTCTTTTTATATGCCGGCTTAAGTTTTATGCCCGGGAAATTTGAGATATGTTTACATTGCAACAATTAGTTACAGTACGTATTCTTTAAGTATTGATAATACAGTGAGCATTCAATATGTGCATATTACAGTCCATAGTAAATGCATTGAATTGGTTCAAAAGATCTTTTTGCTATTCGCTCTACGCGGTTTAATCTGGGATGCTGACCAGAGATTACCCTCCTATCATAGTAGACTTCTCCTTATTAACTTACCCTCCTTAGCCAATAGTAGAACTGTGGTAGGCATAACCTTCCTTTATAACCTTATTAACGGTGACGTGGGAGTACTGACTTGTTAGGCCAGATCAATTTCCACGTCCCATGTAGAAATACTTGATCGTACATACCCTTAGTTTTGCGCCTTTATAGAACCTTCTTTGAACTGCATGATCCCTATAGAATACTGTGTGCAAGTTATAATGATTTGTATTCGGTGATTTCACATGCTAACAGTCTTCCTAAACTAAAAACTTTAATCCTTATCCACTTAGATCGCATGCAAGCAAACATTAAGCCGCTAGCTTATTTTCTCGTATTCTTTTCTATATTTCAATCGCGTCCACTAATACCTAACCCTAACAGGCACGTGCCTGGTTTCATAAGGGCCACTTGAGTGTACTGACCGAAGTGCATCAACGTCCATATATATATTATTAATAATTTTTTATTATTACTATTATTAACACACTCTTGTGTGCCCGAGAGCTTAGCCAGCATATTGTACCATTATGTACTGTGGCTTTGTCTCATAGGCTGACAGCGATCGTATGACTTCTCAAAATGTGCAAGGTCAGCAGTGTGCCACGGGCATCCGTCCAGACATTAGATTTTGTCAATTCTAAAGTTTAGTTTTAATTTGGATCTGAAATAAAAAGCACGTGCTCGATTTTATACTCCGGCATTAGCCATTACTTATATTCTACTTATTGAATTTGGTTATCGTGCCTTAAGAGCCTTAATAACGGAGATAAGTATCTCCCACCGTAACTTCGAAAGACGGAAGGAATTCGAAGCGACCACCCGACTCTCCAGTGGCTGCCAACCTTGGTGGTCACCACTACCCAACCCTTTGGAAGCTATAGCGACGAGGGCCACAAGCGGCAGCAACCTACCGCCGACACCCGCCACGGATATTCAACTAGCCGGCTCTACGCCTGCCACGAAGGCACAGCCAACCGGCCCATACAATTAAATAATTTGTATATGTATATATGCCGCTAAAAACCTCGTGTTCGGCTTGTGGGGCTTTAATCCACCTTAGTAAGAACTCTTACATCTCCCCATTTCCTGACGGTCCCTGCTTACGGGCGCCAAACGGTAAGTGTTTAGTCACGGCAGCATTTATTCATAAGCAATAACATTTAGAATACGACATAATAATTCTTCAGTCGCAGCCACATGCATTTATCGTTAATAAAGTATCAGTTACCAGGTCAAGCGAATATCCATAGCTAGCCGACATGAGGAAAGCGAAATAGAGCAATAAGTGTCAGGTCATATAGCTGACAATAACCTACATACACAGTAGCAATACGTGTCATGTCATATTGCTGACAATAACCCACATACACAGTAACCCACATTCACAGTAACCCACATTAGTTTTGTTATACGACATTTGTTACCATAAGCATTTTTGTACCTATATATACTGTTAAGTTTTCATTAAGAAAGTCAGTAAGAGTTCTACCTCACAACAGAGCCTTTATTCACGCACATGTGCCCGGCACCATAGGCGTGATTTTCATGCCCCAACCAAACCTCATCCAACCAAACCTCATCCAACCAATCAATCAAACCACACCACACCCAAACACAATTCAAACCATCCAACTAGTTCCAAGTGCTAATTGCGACAACTGCAGGCAATAGTTTATGCACTATTATTAGTTTATGCACTATTATCATCAAAAGGAAATATCCGAAACTCTTGGGATTTCCCGAATTTTTATCAACAAAGGAAAAATCAGTAACCCTTGAGATTTTCCGACAACTTTGACCAAAATCCTTTTTTAGAAACTTTATATTCTAAAAATCCCCCAAGTCTATTGAACATTTGTTGTTTCCTTCGACCACATCACGGTTGCGAATAGGCTGTCAAAGCAAATAAAACACTCCCAACGGTCAGGAACTAAAACAATTTTCAATATGTCTAATAAGGAGGAGCAAGCAGTCACAGAGTCGTTAGACTTACAGGAAGAAATCAGTCAAGAAATATCGAAGCTGATCCGCAATTTTAAAAAAGTCTCTGCGGAAAGAAAGCAAAATCCAACGTATTATAAATCAAAGTTTGCCGCAATCGATGAAGCATGGAATCGATTTGCGGATAATGACAAAAATATTCCAGCGGAATATAGAAACGCAGAATATTTAAAGTTCTACGTAGACTGTCGTGAGTCATACGACAAATATAGAACGATGCAATGGATCAAACCTCGAGCAATGCCCCCGGAAATGCAACCTCGATCAATGCTTTGAAAAATGCAGATGTTGCAAGCTTTACGCGACCTGCAAGTAAGCTAATATTAGCTTATCGGCGGCAAAGGGCGATTGCTGAATCAATCAAACGTGCCCTGAATGAATTTTCCGAAACCGGAAGGGCCATAACAAGGAATTCGATAACCACATTATTGTCCCAATATCAGAATGTCCACTTCGCTGTTCACGAAGAATACGAAGACCCAGTCAAAGAAGGATACGACATGTAGTCGTTCCTCCGACTAAAAGGAGAAGTTCAAAGAGTCTTGGGGGCGCAAACAAGTGCATCAAACAATGAAGATGTACATTTGCCCAGAGTCAGCATCCCAAAGATCGATGGGGATCTACTCAAATGGACTCAGTTCTTCGACTTATTCAAATGCATAGTTCACGATACCAACATGCCCACAGTCAGGAAGATGTGGTACCTCAAAACCACAGTAACTGGAGAGGCAGAAAGATTAATAGGGCATATTGATCTTAAAAAAGGAAATTACTTGAGCGTATGGGAAATATTGGTTGACGCGTACAACATGTGACGGCGGTCGCCGCTCGGCCGCCGCCACGATGTAAATATGTAAATATGTAAAGATGTTAATATGTAAATATGTAGATATGTATTCTTAATTTAAGTGTAAATAGTAGGTTAAGGCTAGACAGTTAGGGATTAGTTGTAAGGATAGGGTAAGTTAGGATAGGGATAGGGTAAGAATAGGGCGTAGGAAAATTTAAATACGAAGTTAGTAGGCTAAAGCTAGGAACTAGGCGTTAGGGAATCACGGGGCCGGGCCCTCACCACCGGTCACACCCGACCTGACGTCACGGGCAACATTGCCCGCAACATTGCTCGCCCGCAACACCTGCCAGGAACGGGACGAGATCTGGAGATCTGAAGGACTGGAACATGGAGTCCGCCAATCAGCGATCGGCTGAGGGAGCCGGAGACCGCGAGCGGGGCAGAGACCCGCGACGCCGGCAGCAGCAGAGCTGCAATTGCGAAATTGAAATTTGCATAGGCCACCTGCCGCCCAGGAGTGAGAGCGAGACAAAAAGCTCGCCGGGCGAAGAATGCATGGAATGCGGAACGGCGCGTGCCAGCGATCGCGGCAGCGCAGTCACCCGGAATATGCAGAATTAGGTCACACACGAAGTCGATATAATTACTCGTAATTAGGCCAGCGATCAAGGCAGTTAACAAGTGACAACGAAGGAAGTGTAACAAGTGACGACGACCCCGGACAACTCTCCTCAAGTTCCCCAAATTATTCATACGGGTGAGCCAGCGCGCCCCGGCGCTTACAAGCTTTACTTTTACAAACTAAAAGAACTGAGGAAGCTAGAAACAAGTTTTTTTAAGAGAAATAGCGTAGGAAAATAATAAATTTATAAATAAATGAATGAAGCATGAAAACGAAGGCATAGTTTCTTTTCTCCTCGGCAACCAGCCACCCTTGCACCCCCGCTGTACCCCTCCCCCCCAACTCAGCCGCCCTCGGGTATCTCCAGGCGCAGATTTGGGCAGGACGGCACAGGAGCACCCCGCTGCCGAGATTAATTTCGGGCGTGGGTGCGGGCGACGGCTTTGGGATTCACCAAGTCGCCAGCCCAATCTCAGGATGCGTCTCAGGGATTAGCCCGGGCGCCTCAGCTGGCCGGTTGCGAGTCATAGGGCATTTTAGGGGAGGGCGTCGGCCGCCGTTGAGATACCACGGCGGAGTCGACGGGCCGCGGCAGCTCGGGCACGCCGGCGCCGTGGTCATAGGACAGGGTTGCAAGCGCGGGAGCAGGCTAGCGGGATCACGCCAACCACGGCTCCAGTCTCTAGGGGGTGGGTCCGGCCGCTGGGCAACTCCAGGGCTGGCAGTGGAATCCCGCCCAGCGTGGGCCGTAAAAATCTGGCAGTAAAAGTCGGCAAAACCCACCCTTAAAACTCTCACAAATCTCGGCCTCCTCCATTTCTTGGCGTTTCCATTAAATAAATTTAACTGGAAGGGACTCTGGGCCGCTGAGTTTATATCTCGGCCGTAGTGCATCCTTACAAACAATACCCGCCATGTAGCAGATATGATTCTCAATCGCCTCCTGCAACATCATACGAACAGTGACGACACAAAGTCATTAAAAGAGTTGTATATTACAACAATCGAGTCTCTAGCTTCATTAAAGGGACTAGGCATTGATATATCCAGCTGGGATACAATCATAATTGCCATCATCAATAAAAAACTGGATCTTGCAAATAGAGCCCTCTACGAACAATCGTAAGACAGAACTCCAAGGTCTCGATACAATGCTAAGCTTCCAGGACCAGCGAAGCCGAGTGCTGGGAACAGGAAAACGCAGTCAACAACTGAGAAAGGAGCAAAAGAGCCCATCATGCACTTCTACCAGCGCTGGAAGGCAACCAAATTGTCCTTTCTGCAAACGGACTCATTAGCTATACAAATGCGATGATTTCCGCAGCAAAACCATACCCGATCGAGTCAATTGGGTTCAAACACAAAAATGGTGTGTTAACTGTATCAGCAGTGACCACAAGGCGAAAGATTGCCGAGACCGTACGTGTTTTAAATGTGACAAAAAACACCATACATTGCTGCTCCCAGAGGCCACGTCAGGTGCGGCAACAGAGCCACAATCACCTTCTGTAGGTGCAGCAAGTAACAAAAGTTACTGGCCACAGTCAAGGTATTGGTCAAAGCAAGCAATGGTCAGATGGCCACATTTCGAGCCTTGCTTGACTCAGGATCACAAATTAATGTGATCTCTGAGCGAATGGCCTCCAAGCTGTCATAATGTCATGCTAAGGACTTTTGGTAGTTGCTTCGTCTCCTTGTTCAGTTTTATTGTTAGTTACACGGACTAAGAATCAAATCTGTGGTTGTGGGTGCCAGTCGCAAGTTGGCAGTTCCTTAATTCAACGTTCCGGATTTATTTGGTAACAAACCAGTCTGGCAAAGGTCCATTCTGGCTAATTTTTAGCATATTCCATTTTTCTTTCGTGAGATGTAAATTCATGTATGCACCATGACAAACTATGATCACTTTGATCAGCCAATTTCCTGTCTCTATAACTAAAATCTTGCCAAGACAAAAATTTTTATCCACGTGCATCCTGTGGATAGAACCCTTGTTATTATAAATAAACACTGCCAATTGTATAGATTTTGTTTCTGCATCTCTGCTGGTAAGCATTTCAAAATATTTCAACATTTCATGCTCTGCTGGAGCCTTCGCCACTTGCGGAGGAAAGCCCCCGCTTTCCTTTTGCCTTGCTGCAAATTAACAGCGATTGCAACCACCACCGGGGGGTGTTCTCTTCTTGATTTTCGAGTGTCTTCTAGGAGCACCCCTTACATACGTCAAGGGGCACCCATACATACGTCGAGGGGCATCCCTTACATTACGTGTCCTCTTCGAGGGGCACCCATACATACGTCGAGGGGCACTCCTTTACATCACGTGTCTTCATTAAGGGGCACCCATACATATCACGTGTTCCTCTCTTCGGGTCGCACGTTTCAAACACCTGTGCGGCGCATTTTTTGCTCGGTGGTTCGCTGGATCAACTGGACATCAGAAAGCGGTTAATTTGCTGCATACCTTGCGGCGTCAGTTACTCGTAGCAACTTCAACAGTACCATTAGCTTAGATTGGCTTTGATTTTCATTCAATTATGCCTATTTACATATAATTATTTTCGATTGTAATTTAGTTTAATTTTTGGGGGGGCCTGACAATATATATATATATATATATATATATATATATATGCGATTTTCTTCAACTTAATTTCACAACAGCTACGAACCCTACCAGTCATCAGACCCCTATGGGGCCGCGGACCGGTTTTGGTGGCCATAAGATATTTTTTAAAAGTTGTCCAAAAAATTTTTTAAAAATATTTTTATTTAAGATAAGATTAAGCTTCAATGTAGCTTACTAGAAATTTTGATAGAACGGTCCAATGTTGAGCAACCAGCCGCCAAACTGCGCTGTTAACCCTCGCGTTTAATGGCAAATTTAGTAGACGCAAAATATCCTATTTTTAAAGTTTAAAAAGGTAAAGAAAGAGTTGGATTTGTGAAAATATTCGTCATGGAATCGATTCAGAGGGGTTTTTACTAAGTGTTTGTGGGTCTACATAGTAGGAGTTATTAGTATTGTCCTTGTAATTTTATGTTATTGTGAACCTCTTCACGTGTTAAATGTTAAAGTGAAACTTAATTTTTATATAGAGAAATAAAAAACGTGCCACCTAGTTTCACCTTAATATTTATACTGTATTTTTAAGCATTCAATTCTTTTTCAAATGAATGTAGTCTTCAGGTGCACTTTTGCGCACTTTTGTTGCAATTTGAATTTTTCTAACGTAACCTCACTGTCTTTTAACGCCGATTTGGTGGCTGTTTGGAGCAGCAAAAATGGCCGTCTTGGGCAACAAAAGGCTTTTTCGAAGTAAAAAACAAAATAAATTATTAATTTAACTAATACTTAAAATAAAATACTAGTTTTAACCTTTTAAATATGATGAAATGGGTTTTTTTTTTATTTAGCTGCACTTATTTAAAAACAGTGCAATTTAACATTTTAGTCTGATAGTTCGTAGGGAAAGCGTTATCTGATTCAACTCAAAATTGCTATATAGTATTAAAATAGAAAGAAATTTCAGCTGCTAAAATTTCATAAATTTATCTTAAGTTTTACCCGATCGAACGATGTTCATACCATATGTGCGTAGGGGCAAATTATGACTATATTACAAATTTCATGTCAATACCTCTAAAACTGACTGAGTTATTAATTAAGGACACCAAAACCGGTCCGCGGCCTCATAGTGCAGACCTGCTGACATCGAGGGATTTTGGCGTAAGTACAGCATAGCTGCTAAACCAAACAAATCAATTCATAAGTAAACCCACATATATATAAATAAATAAAACAATTTAAGCAAAAATCCCACGAGGTTTAATTATCTCTAACTGTCGCCAGTTATATAAAAAAACTAAAGTATAAGCAGTCTCTAACGTAAATATATCTTCTTAGTCTAAGGATTAGATATAGGAAATTTATAATATTATCGTTTTGGTTAATTATATGGATTTGAACATGGAGTAGAGGATTTTGGTTGGGCACCTGAGGAAATGTGAAGCAGTGGTCGCATTTGGGTAGGGTCCTGACGGGACTCCACAGGTAGGGTGAGTATAGATTGAGGCCAGTAACATCTGGGTGTCATCTTCAATAGGTACTTTGTTCAGTCCGTTTTTTTAACCGATGGGTTCTCCTAATTGCCGCTATCGTCTCTGTCTACAATTATTAATTTTGTGACACATTTGTTTATGTAAACATTAAACCCACGCCTATTTTCCCTGAGCCTGCCGGTCATGAGTAGACAGAGGATGTTAAAGTGAACAACGCTCGATGAGTGTGTTCGTTACAGTATCTAGCTCCGACTTTGGTGGTGCTGCTGACTGGCCGCACCGAGAGCTGGTACAGGACTAGTGGTCTACGTGATGCCACCTGGATGGAAGTCCGCAATGAATTCTTGGATTTTTTCTTACCGCCGCGCTACTACCAGCTGCTAAAGGATATAATCAGGACGCACTTCCAGAAGCCCAACGAACCCTTAAAGGAATATCTGGTGGAGGAGACAGGATTTTCGCACCTTGGCGGAACCGACCCACTTGGTGGTCGACTACGAGGTGACCCGCAGCCGGAGCGAACGAGCTCAGAATCAACGTGACCCGAACCCACGGGTACCACCGACTTCCAACGCCACCGCGGAAGCGGACCGCATGGCCTGCTGACCATCGACAAAACCCATGCCGGGAAACATCAGCATGAATGCTAACACGAGCCGAGCCACGACATCGGCATAGGAGCAAGCACCGGTAATCACACGGTAGGCGTGCAGGAACTGCGACCAACTCGAATATTTCTCGACAGAATGCTGAAATGCAAAAATAATATTCTGCTGGGACTGCGGACGACGAGGATTACGGACGGTCGAATGCTGCCGACGTCAGGTTTCGGGAAACGGCAACAGGCCTCGCGTGACCGGAGGAACCCAGCTCGAGCAATTAGTAGGAGGGGCACTCCATCAGCACCAGAGAATGCATCTGAGCCGCCATTACCATAGAGAGACGATGAGAGACGATGATTCGTGGCCACCCTGGACACTGGACAACCAACACCATACGAGGGACATACGGACGCAAGTCAAGCTCGCCGACGGAACCACTGCCGGAATCGCAGTACGCCGATCATCCTGCTGATGATGACGGACGTTCTGGATGATGTGCCTTTAGGGATGGATTTTCTGTTCGGGATCGGAGCCACCATCCAGTTGGGGGACAGGTGCTCAGCTTGATGCCGGACGAGCACACCAAGCCGCCGTGGGCATGGAGGACGAGAGGAACCACGGAGCGACGCTCATACATTGAGGAACATTAGCGGAGCCACGCTCCACGCATCGAGGACACTCATCAGAGCCACGCTCTGATCATCAAGTCACACTAGCGGAGCGACGCTCTGGACAATAAGCAGAGCCACGCTCTGATCATCGAGGAACATTAGCAGAGACACATCGAGGACACACAGCAGAGCCACGCTTTGAACAAGAGATGGAGCTACGCTCCACCGAGGACGGAGCCACGCTCTTATAATCGAGGAACACTAGCAGAGCCACGCTCTGGAAAACAAGCAGAGCCACGCTCTGATCATCAAGGACATTCATCGGAGCCACGCTCCGTGCATCAAGAATCATCTGGCACGGTTACCCAGGAGGGGCCGGCTGCCACGCATCCGGAACTGCAAGCGGAAACACCAGGACCAACACCCCAGCTACGTACTAAACGAAATCAACCATCGACCCCTGCCCCTCGGCCACAGACCCCGAGCCCACGCATGGAAGCAACCGCGGATACGGGAGTACCCATGTCATGTTCTGCCCGTAGCTGATGCCACGGCCGCGCAGCGAAACCCATTGTGATCTCGGATTTGCATAGACTACAGGAAACTGAACGAGAACTCTGTACCGGATGTATATCCGCTGCCAAGAATTCACCAAATCTTGGAGCGCATACGAAACGCTTAGTTCATCTAAGACTTGGACTTGAAAAATGCACGGCCTTCAAGGTTCCGGGCCGAGGATTATTCCATTGGCGAGTTATGCCATTTGGTCTTCACTCGGCGCCAGTAACATTTCAGCAGGTATTATACACGTTCATCGGTCCAGACATGGAACCACATGCGTTCGTTTAACTAGAAGACATCATCGTCAACGGGTCAACGTTGGAGGAGCACGTGGCAAACCTTCGAGAAGTGTTTCGCCGGATATACCAAGCGAACCTGCGGCTGAATAGGGATAAATGCCATTTCTTTCAACACCATATCGCCTCGGGACATGTGATCAGCGATTCGCGATCTGCAATGGCCGACCGGCCTGAAGGAACTTCGGAGATGCCTGGGCATTGCGTCCTGGTATCGTCGATTTGTTCCCAACTTCGCCGATGTTGTGGATCCAATGACATCGCGGCTGAAGAAGGGCTAGAAGTGGGACTGGACATCGCGGACATCGACTAACGGAGGCACCCGTCATGGACAGAAGTTTGTGCTACAGACGGACGCCAGCGAATACGGCATCGGAGCCGTACTCACGCAATCCATCGTGGGACAGGAACGAGTGGTAGCCTACGCCAGCCGCCGCCTGAACAACGCAGAGAGAAATTACTCGGTTACCGAGAAGGAGTGCTTCGCCATCGTATGGGCCGTCAGCAAGATGCGATGCTACATCGAGGGATACCGTTTCAAAGTCCTTACCGACCATCAGGCATTATTTATTTATTTATTTATTTATTATAATAAATAGAGTAGTTTATAAAACTAAACTAACTTAAATAGTATAGCGCTGGCTACAGGGCCTATGGCGATGTTACAGTGGTAATGTATCTTAATCTACTATTGAGTGATTGACTAGTTGATTGTTGTGTTTGTTATGTACATTTGTATTATGTTATTTGTTTTGTTTTTTTTTTTATTTTAGTTTATGGTAGAATTCTGTTTTTTTAAAGTAAAGTAGGGTTTTTTGTATGTTTTCTGGGTCAGGGTTGCTGAGGAGGTCTAGTGGGTTAATATTGTTAAATATGGTTTGTTTGATTTGTAGGAGGGGTGGGCATAAGTTAAGCATATTATTTATTGAAATGTCCCCTTGGCAAAACGAGCAGATTGGTATTGAATTTTGATTTAAATAGTGTTGGTGAGTTATATTTGTGTGTCCTAGTCGAAGTCGTATTATTTTTGTTTGTTCAAGTCTGGTCCAATTTTGGTGGGATTGGTTTAAGTAATCCCAGGTGTGTAAGTTATTTGTACTTATTGATTGGTACCATTGACTGCAAAGTATAATATTTTTTTTTTGTTTTGCGGCAAATTCAGATTTAAGGTATCTTTTTATGTCTATGTTTTATGTTTGGGGTGAGGATAAGTGGCATACTGTTTGCTAACTTTTCGACTTGATCGGCTATATCGTTTCCTTTAATTCCTGCATGGCCAGGAATCCACATTCATTTGATTTTAGGTTTAATAGTGATCTGATTCTGTTTGGGTAGAAGTTATTGTTATTTGGATTCTGTATTGAGTCTATTGCTGCTAGGGAGTCGGAACAGATCATGAATTTACCTCTTTGGTTCTTAGTAATTTTGATTGCTTCTAGGGTGGCGATTGTTTCGGAGGTGAGTACGGATGAGTATTGAGGCAGCATTCCATATTTTAAAGATATTTGTTTCTGTTGTGATGGCATACGTTGTTGTGTAGTTCATTTTTAAACCGTCGGTGAAAATGCGATTGTGTGGTTCAAGTTTATTCTTTGTGTGTGCGAA
Organism: Drosophila mayri; assembly: GCA_008042485.1. Classification (NCBI taxonomy): domain Eukaryota; kingdom Metazoa; phylum Arthropoda; class Insecta; order Diptera; family Drosophilidae; genus Drosophila; species Drosophila mayri. The sequence goes on from VNJN01007767.1 coordinate 29,169, forward strand.
CAGTTTTCGGTATGTTTCTGGGGGTGTTTCGTGTTTCTTGTAGGTTCGGAGTGATGTGTCTATTAGATTGGGGAGTGGCCAGGAAGGTTTGTGTTTATGTAGTTTTATTGGTTTGTTGGGTAGATTAAGCTCTAGGCTTAGTTTGATTGTCTGGTCTATTATTGGTGACGTTTTCCCTTTGGCTTTTTTAGGTTTGACGCATTTGTGAATTGGTGTGTTTTTCGAAAAAATTAATTATGAGATAGTTTGGCAGTTTGAAGGTCTCTTCTCATTTCAAGTGAGGGAATATTGGTTTCGTAGAGTAAGTTATTTATTGGAGTAGAGCGATAGGATCCGAGTGCTAGACGGACTGCAGAGTTGAACTGTGTTTTTACTTTGTTTAAGATACTTTTGGGAGAGTGTCCATACAGGAACAGACCGTTCTCTAGTGTGGCTATGACTGTTGCCTTTGCGACGTTGAGAAGTGTGTGTGTATTGCAATAAAATTTAAGACTAGCTAGGCATTTTAATATGTTCAGTTTACTATGGAGCTTAGGCAGAAGTGTATTTATGTGTGTGTTTCATTTATATTTGTTGTTTATTATTATTCCTAGAATTCTTAATAAAGTAACGGTAGGAATGCCAACACCTCTGCAGCAACACACAAATTCAATCAGGCATTAAAGTGGATGAAATCCATCGACAAATCGACCGGCAGAATCGCCCGCTGGGCGCTCGAGCTGCAGCCCAAAATCTACTGGCCGACACTCTTTCACGCAAACCGCTGCCAGTGGCGCAGCAATCCTGGACTGCAGGGAAGAAAGCGGAAAGCTTTATCGCCGCATCTGTCTACGGCCACAGAAGGAGGAGTACACACCATGGAAGCTGTAGGAACGGATTATCGGACCGGATTATACAGAAAAATCACGGTATTCCCACCGACAGTCCACGTTCTTTGCGCGGATTTCGTTGGCTCACTACCGCGCTCAAAACAAGGGAATATACGATGTTCTTGGTCTTCCTCGATTCCTTCAGCAAATGGGTGGAATTAATTCCACTACGCAAGGCCACGCGAACTAATTTGGAACGCACGTTTCGGGAACGGGTCGATCGTTCCGGAATTTTTGCAAATCCCTGGGAATGGAGCTGCAGCATACGGCCCCATACACGCCGAGGTAAAACCCAACGGAAAGAGCAAACCGGACGATCAAAACAATGATCGCCCAATATCTGAACGGACACGCGCAGAACGAATGAGACAAACTGCTGACCGGACAGCGCATCCGGGTGCAGATCAGCGTCAGCGGGAAGGTGCGAGTCTTCCTCCACCCCACCCGGAAGTAAGAGGGGGTGTAACGAAGTCACCTATATGTAAATAATAATGTAAATAATAATAATGTAAAATAATATGTAAATAGATAGGAATAAGTTAGGGATTTAGGTATTTAGGCGTTAGGATCATTAGGATTAGTAGGCCAAGCACACACCGGCCATACCACCGCCAACAACACCGGTGACGTCACCAGCAACATCGCCGAGCAACATCGGACAAGAAAACGGGATGGAACGGCAGCGCCGCATCTCAAGGACCGGAACACGGGATCAGCCGATCAGCAACCGGCAGAGAACCCCAGAGCGCACGATCAAGGCGGAAGACCCATTGCGCAGGCGCCGTCAGCGCCTAGGAATGCAAAACCTAATTCGCGGCGGCCACCTGCCGCTCGAGAGCGAGCGAGAAGGAAGACCAGGTATGCAAAATATGCAAAAAATGCATGCAATGCGGAACGGCGCATGCCCATGGATCGCGGCAGCGCAGCCGCAAAAGGGACGGCAGAAGTGGGTCACGACCAAGCTGACAATTTGGAGAGCAAACACTCGCGATAGAACCAGCAACCTGACATCTAAACTTTGTCTCCCGGTAGAACCAGCAACCTGACAAGTAAACATTGACTCCAGTAATTTTTGACCAGTGAAAACCCAATACACGACTACCAGGAAACCCCCTTTGAAAACCAACGACCAGGACACCACGAGCGCACAGGACAACGAGGACTCCAGCAACGGAAAAGGACAAGAAGAACCGGATCAATAAACCTATCCGAGGGACAAGCAACGGGTGAGCCGCCCTATAATAACTAACCATATACGGACAAAACATCGGTTTGTGTGTGTGTGTGTGCTAGGCTGGAAAGAAAAGGGAGATACAATTACATACATAGAAACCAAGCACATTTAACATTAAATAAAACCAACAGAAATGCATTCACCAACATCTAACTATGTTATTTCCCTAGCCCACGTAGCCAATCACGAGACCCACTGCGCCCCTCCTCCCCATATCGGTCGCCGTTGGGTTATTCCAGGCACCGATTTGGGCAGCACGGGAACAGGACCGCTACGCTGCTGACATTAATTCCGGAATTACAGTAAGTATGAGAATACTGTGTCCAGTCCAGTGAGTGTCTGCGGTGTCTTTAGAAATTTAGTAATAATAGGAACCTTCCTCTTGTCTGGTCAAAATTATAATGATTCTTTATTCTGATATAAACTCTGCAGTGACTTATGAAATAAAATATAAATATAAGAGAATGAGAAAACTGCACGGTTAGCAGAATGGAGATGGGAATGAGAATCTGCTTGGTCGTTTGTTTCGCGAAGCTTTGCCTGTTAAGCGATTGGCTTCGCTTCCGCTGGTTTCCAAACTCATCGTTTATGTACCCACGTGTGTGGGTTGATGACCGTTCATCTACGTCGCTGGGGTTTGGGAGACGGTGGTGTGTCCGCAACAATGTGTGCGGTAACTCCTCCCCCCCTAGAGTGGAGAGAAGGCCACAACGGAGGAATGGCCGGCTCCACAAAGATAGGAGCAGTTGGAGGGTGTGGCAGGAAGATGGTCTTTGTGGCATAATCAAAGGAAGGCAATAAGGATAAGGATCAATAATATTGCTAAATATATAGCTGTGAATTTATAATGCGTTGTAACGTTCATGTTGGTAATCCGTTGATATGGCTTCTAAGTATAGTTTCTCCAGTGATAATGGTTTTATCATTTGGTTTTTTGCTATTTCGATGACTGGTGGAAGTATGAATGTGAAGTGGTCATGTTTTACTAATTCCTTATCGCTGTATTCCATGTCGTTTGTCCACACGGTGCATTTCTTGTATCGTATTATTAATAAGCCATTTAAATAGGTCTTACCGTAGCATGTTGACTTGACTTGACTTTCTCCCATTAAAAATTAAAATAAATCCCTTTTCCGCTTCGAATATGTCCATTTCGTGACCAGCATCTATTATATCGCATTTCGTTTCGTAGCATTGTTGACGATATCCAATATGCATCTGTTGTTTTGTGTTGCCGCTTCTGCGTGAATTCTTAGGCAGAAGAATTGATCTACCTTCAGGCAGCTGTCGCGAAATTGGTGCAGAGTGTTGTCGTCGTGGGCCAAGAATTCAGGAGAGATGATGAAGTGTAAATTGTTTAGGGGTAAGGGTGTTATTTGGTGAACTTGTACATTTGTGTATTAAAAATTGTATCTTAACATTAAACAGTAACTTGTTGTTGAAAGTGTAACATGATGGTGTAAGAATGTTATAAATGTGCTCGTCTAGTTGTAGATTAATATTTTGCGTGCTTAGCATATTTAAACCTAACTTGCTGGCCAAAAGGCTCTAAGCAATATTATTAATATGCTCCGTCACGATGTCAATATTATAGTTTATTCGGTTAATGTATTTAAAGGATGTAGATGTTTACCCTATCTTTCTGAAGCTCTTTGAAAATAGCATTTTGTGTTGAGTCAAAAAAGAGTCGTAGTTTAGTTTGTTCCCATTAATATGATTTGTAATATTGCTGAACCTAATGATAACTTGTTTGTCGAAATTTTCTTGTTTTTCCTGGTCTAACTTTAAAAAATCGGAGGTGTCCCTTAAGGTCTTGATTTCTGCGATGATGTGTTGGCCGTCGTTATCATCTAAATTACCCGAAATTGATTTGAGGATGGTGCCTAAGCCATTAAATAAGCCTCTTCTTCTTCCCACGTGTGGGAGTAAAGCGTCTATTCTGTTTTCTAATTGCTGTAGTTTGCTCTTTATGATTTCTCGCAAGATTTCAAACGTTTCGTCTAGCCTAAGAGCTTTTAATGTATCCCTCATTCTGGAAAGGTATTATTTAAAGTCTACAATATGGGTTAGGATTTTGTGGTTTCGTGTTATATGAGCGTTTCCCAGATGGATGAATGCAAGGGCTTGGGATCCGTTGAGTCTTTCAAAGAGAAGGACTGTGCGGCGGAATGGGTTGTTCTGGAATGAATCGGGTGTGCTAAGTGTTATTATTTTTCCGAATTATCTATCTTATTTTTTGTTTGTGTATTTTCGTTGTCAGATGGTTAGTAGTGTAACCCCTTTGTCGTCTCTGATTTTATGTAGGGAAAATCTGTGCGTTAGTTTATTTCTCCTATTTTCTGTCCTGAAAATACGATCGTCAGCTTCGATTTGTATTGGCGGTTCTCTATTGGAGGCTCCGGCAGCTGGGTATTTCCCGGGCCGGTAGCGCTTCTCCGCCCAACGTGGGTAATTGGATTCTGCAGTTTCTTAGTCGCAAAAAAACCCATCCTTAAATTCTCACCAACAACGGCACCTCCATGTTCTGGCGTTTCCACAAATATAAATTTTTCTGGAAAGGGACTTTGGGCTGCTGAGGCTCATCCTGGCCAGAGGTTTCCTTATAATAATAAAATGTTAATGATTTTACTACTTAATAATAACGAGCACTCTAATAAAATCCGTAAAAAGACATTATTTTTAAGATATGTTATTTTTATATATTTTACTTTATTTTACATCACATAAAAGTGCAACACCTCTTAAAGTCCAATGATCCGGGGGCTTATTTGATTGCATCCACAAAGCACATATGTAATTTAAATCTGTTCTATTAATTTTTTTATATACCGGACATGTGTATAGTTTTGGATTTTTTGCCGCTGTTGAGTATATAGCATAGATATGAACGACTGGCATTAATGTAAAAAGAACCTTATTTGTTGCTTCAACCAAACGGGATGTGCGTCTATCCCAACCTGCTCCATCGACAAATAGTCCATATACAAATACCCCTTCTTTTGGTGGCTTCTTACACTCTTCTGGTCCTACTTTTAGTACGTCGTTATGCATTGTCACTTGATCCAATGCCCAGCCTTGGTGGGCGCGAGCTACCTCTTGCCGCATTGCCGTCAAAAATCCCTGTGGATTAAAAAATCCAGACATCCAAAAAACTACTGGTCGAGATCCAAAACACCAATTATAAAATTGAGTGTGCCGTTCAATAAGTTCTGAAAACCAAAATCCCAAGCTTGAAGATACCCAACTACCGCGCTTAAATATAGTTGGAACTCGGGCATTGAAAATATTATCTAAAGCATCGCGGAGGTTCTCACTCATTATGATTGTTCCTTCAACGGCCAGCAATAAATCTTTAAAAGTAGTCCGTACTAATATTATAATCTGTAATGAAATATTTGAAATTAACATAAATATCAGTAAAAACAACTTCGTTTTACGCACTCGCTGCATTCGGTCAATTTCCTGGCGGAGAAAAATATTCATTGAGCTTGTTGCTCCCATTGCAATAAGATGCTGTTTAACATCGAATATATCAAAAGCTAATGGAGTCTTACTTAACATTTCCTTGACTTGTCGCGCTACCCGATCTTCCCTTGATTCCCCAGTACCAGCGGATGACTCTTCATAAAATTAAAATGGAAAAAATCATTCAGTATTAACAAAAAAAAAAAAAAAAACAAAAATTAAATCTTGCTCCGGAGTCCGGAGGTTAAGTCCAATTGTATCGTTGAAATTCATCCGAAAATCCTTCGAACTGAATAAATGATAAATCAAACATAATCACAAATAGTATGCTTAATTTTTCCCTGTTTATGTACAATGCACAATGGGAAAAATTTTATGATACCTCTTATATAATACATTAATTAAATTCGATAACTAAAAAAATCTTCCTTTAAACCCTGTAAGAAGGCCACCCCAAATGCTTGTTAAAACAATAAAATATGCACTTTGATTTGTACAGATAACGCCACTTAAACCTATGTATCTCAGTGCATTAAAAAAAGAAATAAATAAATAAATACTATTGAAAACATACGCTAAACTTAAAGAAAATATATAAAACCACATATATATGTAATTATATTTTTTTTATATATATTTTCTTTAAAGTTAGGTAATGTTTTCAATAGTTTTTATTTATTTTTTTTAATGCAAATATACATTAAGGGTTTTAGTTTAGGAAGACTATCAACATGTGCGATTATCGAATACAAGTCGTTATAACTTGCACAAAGTACTCTAAAGGGCTCATGCCGTTTATAGGAGGTTCTACAATGGCGCAAAACTAGGAGAATATACGATCTAGTATTTCTACTCGGAATGTGGAATTTAAGCTGGCCTAAAAAGTCAGTACTTTCCACATCACCGTGAATAAGGTTATGAATAAAAGTAATGCCAAGCATAGTCCTAGGATTGGCTAAGGAGGGTAAGTTAATTAGGAGAAGTCTACTATAATAGGAGGGTAATCTCTGTTCAGCATCCCAGCTTAAACCGCGTAAAGCGAAAAGCAAAAAGTTCTTTTGAACCGATTCAATGCGTTTACTGTAGATTTACTTAAAAAATCACAGCATGCCCCTGTCAGTATAATACCAGGTTAATACTCCCCGTATGCGACCCGGAGCAGAAGCGGTCCGAGCTAGCAGCTTCACGGTCCTTTGCTCTTGCTGTTCCTGCATAATGAGCAGCGCCTGAAGAGGAATCCGCCCCTTAAGGCCCGCTATGACTCGGTAATCCAGGAGTACACCGACTTAGGCCACATGACCGAGGTCTCTCATTCTTGCTGTTCCTGCATAATGAACAGCGCCTGAAGAGGGATCCGCCCCTTAAGGCCCGCTATGACTCGGTAATCCAGGAGTACATCGACTAAGGCCACATGACCGAGGTCTCTCGCTGGGGCAGACTCCAAAACTGATACCCAAATTCAAATTCGGGAGCTGAAGGGCGCTCTAGAGTCGGCAGGGTTCCCATTTAGGAAGTGGACGGCTAATAGCAGGGCGATTTTGGCTGACATAATCATTATTTTCGATATTTTATTTTTTTTCAATCAATAATAAACCTCTTTTGTTAATTTAAAGGGGTTTATGCATACTTTTTGCCAATTTTGATATATGTACTTCGAGAGCACATCCAAAAGATCAATTGTATGCTAACGGTTTTACACGTCCACCGTTTCTCCAGCCATCTGGAGAGAACACCCTCCAGACGGTCTATATTTGGTTGTTACTAGAACGGATGAAGATTCCCAGTCCCTAGCTGCAATCTCTCCGTTCATTGTCAAAAAGACAATTGACAATGCCATCCAAGGCGAAGTTGCAAGTTGCAAGAGAATCAAAGACGGAAATTTACTGATTAAAACTAAAAATCTGATACAAGACGAAAAATTAATGAAACTCGTCAGTATGCCTTCTAACACTCCATATGTCGATGTCCCCATAAAAATATATGAACACCGAAGCCTTAACTCTAGTATTGGTATAATATATTCGAACGATTTACGAGGAATAGAGGAAAAAGTCATTTTTGAAAACCTAATGACGCAAAAAATAGAAAGAGTCGGAAAAATATATAAATACATTCCTAATCAGATTCTTTAAGAAACTCAAGAAAACGAAACGGGTCTCATTAAAATAACCTTTAAGCAAACTAATCTGCCAGACTTTCTTTATATTGGATATGAGATAGTTCAGGTGCGTACATTTATACCTCGTCCTATGCGTTGCAACAATTGCTCTAGGCTTGGACCAGCGGTCGGCACGGCCCTATCTAATGGGCATAGTAAAATGTCTGCCAGCAGCGCTGCCAGCACACAGACAGTATGAAGACTTCGTGTGGCTTCGGCCACTGCCTTCGGCTGAGCATTAGTGCTATGCTGTGGCTAAATCTAGCCACTTTTAGCGAAAAATTACTACTTTTATAGTAATAGCTATTGGTTTTGCATAGAAAACCAAATGCTAGCTATATTATTATATAGTTATATTATCATATCTGGCCATAGAAGTCGGTTTACTCACTCACACATATGCAATTTTGGATTGCGATTGTGATAGTGCTGACCACTGGTTTGGACACACCACAAAATTCTGCAAAAACGCAGCAATCTGAGCCAACTGTGGTCTTGAAGCGCACGTATATTATGGAAACTTAGAAATATGCCAAAACAAGCCGAATTGCACAAATTGGTGCCTTAAAAAACTCCCAGATTCTGTTCACCATGCCCGCCATAAGGACTGTCCTGTCTTCTTGTCGAACAAGGAAATACAGACCATTAAAACCCTAAAAAAAGGTGACAATAGGACAGCCTGGTCCATATACAATAAAAGACTCCACGATGGATCTCTAGACTCCTCAGCAGCGAAATCCAATTTAACAAACTATAACCAAACGCCAACAAGGAAGCCAGTAAGCTATGCCCCAAATGAATTTACCACACCTACACCTATGAACCTCGACCCAGACGAACCTATGTCATCCAGGTCGGAAGCTCCCTGACTTCCCATACTGCAAAATTGACAAAAAATCGTTCCGCTTAACACAACAAACAGAACCAAAAGGCAACTAAAAAATGAGCAGATCTCAATTATAACAAGAGCTAAATTTAAATCCCTTGCCTCAAATGAGACAAAAAAACACACTTAAAATCAAAATGACCCTTAAACTACTACAATGGAAAATGAATGCATACCTGAGCAATTACAACGAACTTCAAGTCCTGATGAAACGCTTCACTCCCAAAATCATTTCACTCCATGAAACCCACATTACGTACACCCAACCAGTCCCTATTCCAGTTAACTTCAATGTACACTACACAGCCTCGCACAGCCCGGATGGAGGCGCGGCAATTTTAATTCACAAATCCATCCAACACAAAGTCATCCCTATTCAGAACGCAGTGGATTCCATTGCACTGGAAATTCAGTCCGTAAAAAAATTCAATATTATATCATCTTATATACCTCCTAAAAAAAAATGTAATCATATGGATCTCCATTCAATATTACCACCGGAAAACTGCCCAAATCTTATTAAATGTGACTTCAACAGCTGGAATACAAGCTGGGGATCCCCAAAAATTAATCAGAGAGGTTGAATATTAGGAAAATTTATTCTGGACAACAATTTCATTATCTTTAACAACGGACAACCCACGCACTTCTCAACACATAGGACCTTTACACATATTGACTTGGCATTCTGCTCACCTGAATTTAAAGTATATTGCGACTTCAAAATCAGTGACTCCCTCCAAGGAAGCGATCACTTCCCAATCATCATCGAAATAGTCCAGAAAAATCTGAGAGCAAGTCAAAACTATGTACAGCGATTTGTAACTAGCAGAGCGAATTGGGAAAAATTCAAGACGCTAACTGAAGACCTAAACAACAAAATACCAACATCATCAAACTTCAATGAGGAAGCAGGAAACATCAAAAAAATTATTTTGCAAAGCGCATTCCATGGTGGAACAAAAAATTGGATTGCCTGAAAAATCTGCCTGCAGTAGGCAGCTGCACTGCATCTTCGAAGTCGTCAGAAACAACCTCGACCGAGCATCGGCCGATCAGAGGCGACACTATAATCTCCGCCGGCGAGAATGGAAGCCGCCGGTGGGATCCCTGGTACTGGTTCGACGACACGTTTTATCGAATGCTACGGAAGGATTCGCAGCAAAGTTGGCGGCAAAATATGATTGCCAAAGTTCCCGACGCCGAACATCGTGCAACTGCACATACCAGGCAGTCGTAGACGGCGGACCGCCAGTCTAAGTCAACTGAAGCCATACCACGGCGAGGAGGCCGACACAGATGAGGAGAAGGACGAAGACATCACCTCTAACGCCGAGAACAGCTCCGCGTTCGGAGGACGGAGGACAACTAGACGACATCACCACCGGAATACTCTGTCCTCACAGACAGATTTCGTAGAGTCACTTGATGATGGGTGCGCCCGTCCAACACTCTACTTCCCGCCGGGGAAAAACCGCGAAGAAAAGAGATAATCAAACACCCCAGTAGGGAGATAGGTCTAGGTTCCGTTGGGGAAGTTAGGAATATCACCTAGGGACCGAGCTAGGCAGATGATAGGTAGAGAATTGGCCAGGAAACATGAAACTAATCATTTTTCTCCCACAGACCACGCAGCATGACGGGACGGGGTTTGCCCATATTTATGTGGCCACCTGGCAAGCCACTCACCCGAGTGGGGGTGACGGCCGCCCTGATGGGCCCGCCGCCATTGACATCTGCGGTGCACGCGCCCCGCCCAGGAGCCCCGCCGCCAGTTCGCGATTATTCGTGGCTGACGGCGGCGGTGGAGGAGACATTCAGGGACCTTCACCTGGATGGCAGGCGACGCTCCGTCCAGGGCGACGATCCCCTGGAGGCGGCCACCCCGCCGGACATCTTGCGCCCCTTGCGCCTCCACATCAAGGAAGCGCAGCAACGGGACCCGCGGCAGCAGCGGGGCCCGCCACTACTGATGAAGACACCGGCAGCAGGCGTACCCGGACGGGAGCCACCGGTAGTAGTTATCTCCGACTCGGAGGAGGACGCGGAACAAGAGGTGGGGGTCGACGCCCGTTTCGGCCCAGCCCGGTTCGAGGCCACCCCACCCCGACGAGCGGAAATGGCCGGCGAGTGGTCAACCCCGCCCTCGCCCGACTCTCCGACCCTGCTTCCGTGGGAAGCCCCACTCCAGCCGGGCCCCCACGTCCTCACCACGGAGCAGGAGGAGGAGCTCAGGGAGTGTTTCGGGGAGGTCTCCCCCCGGACACTAGCAGAGCTGGCGCCGGTGCCCGAGAGCGACGGGGAAGGACCGCCGCCCCTGGTGCGCATTGACGACACCCCACCCAGGACCCCAGGGAGGGACATCCCCTGGCAGGG
>VNJN01007769.1:0-10145 GCA_008042485.1 Drosophila mayri
CTTGCACGCAGATCAAGTTTGTTTCAAATTTTTACCACGCCCACTTCCGCCCCCGCAAATCATCAAAAACTAAATCATCAAGTTTTAAAGGTAGAGTATATTAAGATCTATAGTCTGTGTGATTTCGAAAATTTGGTTGCGATCAGATAAAAATTGTCGAAGTTATTAAAGAAATCATATTGTATGGCTACAAATGGCAGCTGCAGCATGCCTCATTTGGTTGACGAACTAGACCAACTAAATATTCTTACCAGTTCTTGATTGTGATCGGTTAAGAATTTTATAAGGAATTCGAGAAGTAATTTTAATAAATTTTAATAATTATTAGCCGCTTAGATACACGTGTGTGTGTTTTTGTATACATGTGATTATATTACATTTGCATTTGCATTTGTCCGTTATGTTCAAAAACGTATTAACTATTTAATATGGGTAGCGTGTATCTCACAGTAGAGCGAGCTCTCTCGACTGTAGCTTTCTTACTTGTTTCGTATTGTCATTTATTAGATAAGGTTGCCTATCCGATTTGAAGAGGCCAGCTCCAATTCGATTTTTTTTAATTAAACAAGTAAATCTAGTATTCCATCCCCACTTAAGTTTCAGAGATAAGTTAAGAAACTTATTCCCAAATGTTAACATAAAAAGTATGTATGTATGCTGCACGTAAAACCAAGCAGACAAACAACACTGCCCATTATCTGAATTTCATATGTCACGGCAATCCGAAAATATCTGGATATGGTCAGTCCCAGCCAATGCACAGTGGCTCCCCCAAGGCCAAAAAAAAAAAAAAATTAAAAATTATAGCAACAAAATTGGTCAATACTATCTTCTAACAAGAAAGGATGCTAACTTCGGCTCACCGAAGTTTATATACCCTTGCAGAATTAAAATAAAAATGAACACCGAAATTCTTTAATAATAATTAGTGGCCAAATCTCGAACATGATGAAAATGGTTTGAAAATCGGCTATGGTTTTTTTTTTTTTGTAATTTTTCTGATTGTTCCTATGGCAGCTATAGGATATAGTTGGCCGATTTTAATGAAATTAATACTGAAATTTTGAAATAATATAATATGTCCAAATTTCAAGTTTCTTGAAAATATATTTTTTATTTTTTATTTATATTTTATATTTTATATTTTTTTGTTATATTTTATTTCTATAAATCAAAAGAAGTACAGTATTTAATACTGCCAGCAAAAAAGTATACTTAATGTTTTTATACCCTTGCAGGGTATTATAATTTTAGTCAGAAGTTTGCAACGCAGTGAAGGAGACATCTCCGACCCTATAAAGTATATATATTCTTGATCAGGATCAACAGGAGAGTCGATCTAGCCATGTCCGTCTGTCCGTTTCTACGCAAACTAGTCCCTCAGTTTTGAAGCTACCTGAACGAAACTTTGCAGTTAGTCTTCTATATACTCTCACTCGTACATATGTCAGAACGGGCCGCATCGGACGACTATATCATATAGCTGCTATAGGAACAATCGGAAAATTTTTAGAAATAAAATTTTAACTTTGTCAGTTTTCAACATATTTTCATCAAAGTTGAGATTTAGCCGTTTTATATTATTCCTGAATTTCGATTTTAATTTCATGAAAATCGGCCGACTATATCCTATAGCTTCCATAGGAACAATCAGGAAAATAAAAGAAAAATCCATAACTTTGTCAGTTTTCAATATATTTTCACCAAACTTAAAATTTGGACATATTATATTATATCAAAATTTCAGTATTAATTTCATTAAAATCGGCCAACTATATCCTATAGCTGCCATAGGAACAATCAGAAAAATTAAAAAAAAAAACCATAACTTAGCCGATTTTCAAACCATTTTCATCATGTTCGAGATTTGGCCACTAATTATTATTACAGAATTTCGGTGTTAATTTTTATTTTAATTCTGCAAGGGTATATAAACTTCGGTGAGCCGAGGTTAGCTTCCTTTCTTGTTAATAAATTTCCTTATGCCTGGCGGCGGAATCGAACCCAGGCTAATTGCAGGTTTACCCACTGAGCTACCGACTTGCTTTTGTATTGAATGACATTTGCATTGTATGTATATTTGTCTCCGTTTTTAAGTCATCTTATTATCTTTCTTTCAAATAATTTTGACACACGCATTATAATGGTACAGGGTATTCTACTGTCGGGACACTCGACTGTATGTCCATATTGTTTGTTATGCAGAGTACATGTGGAATCATGTAAATACTGTTAATACGACATTAAAGAAAAGCATTTACAATGATATGTTCAACCCCCATCAGAGATTTCGTAATATTTGGACTAATTTCAATTCTAGATTATAATACATTTTGAATTTTATTAAGAGCTTTGCTTTCTTTCTTTTTAGTTTGCCTAGAAGTCGCCATGGTTTGAATAGTATTCGAGTTGTGGGAATACGTTTGGAAGATAACACAGTGGAAACAAAAAATGGAATACCTAGTGTGTTGGTAGACAAAGATCAAAGGTTTAGAGTTTTCGGCAGTGGCTTACAAAAAAATACCGTTATAACATTTACCACTGAGGCAAATGAATACGGTGGTCCATGTCTTAAGCCAGCCACTGATTTTTTTACACCGTTGGAAGTTGCAAATGATGGGTTCTCTGCAACCTACATTATTAAATTTCCTTCAACTTTAGGTGTATTTTATATATGTGCCAAAACTGCAGAGGAAAAAAATAATGCAAGTTTTTATATATTTTATAATCCTTTTAAATATTATTAAATAAAATGTTATTTATTTTAGAATAGCACAGCCGAGACTACATCGCCCTTGGCACACCAAGGAAATTCCAGTTGTCTTAAAATAGAAACTCACGAACCATTATTACCTGTTTGGATATCCATAATCATTATAGTAACATGTCTTTGCTTTTCTGCTCTATTTTCTGGTCTGAACTTGGGTTTAATGGCTATGGACCGTACAGAATTAAAGGTGATATCATAAAGCAAATATAAATCATTTTTTGTATAACATCACATTGTAACATATTAGATTCTACGAAACACTGGTACGGAAAAAGAAAAGAGATATGCTTCAAAAATTGCACCAGTTCGAGATCAAGGTAATTATCTGTTGTGCAGTATTCTCTTGGGTAATGTGTTGGTTAACTCAACCTTTACCATTCTGCTGGATGGTTTAACTTCTGGACTTTTTGCCGTTATATTTTCCACGTTGGCCATCGTTCTCTTTGGTGAAATTACACCTCAGGTAAGCAGTGTACTCTATAGATTATTGACTCAGTGGTCAATATTAATGACAAAATATTACAAAGGAATACAAGAAATGAAAAATATTATAAGAAGCCAAATACATCATAGTTCAGATTTTGAATAAGAGTAAACAGGTCAAGATAGTTTAGTTTTTGGAAGGCTGAGGTTCATTTCCAAATCCGAATTTGGCTATCACGTCATGATTTTGAAATATTTTTGGTTGTTTCCCCAATAAACGGCATTTTTAACTTTTGATGTTGTGCGGAGGGCGCGATAATTGCATTGTGTAGTACAATTTTTCCCTTTAATTTGAAAGTTATGAGGCTAAGCTGAGGATGTAACATACTTATTGGAATCCTTCTAACAATTTAAAGCACGGTTTGCATTTACAACTGCATAGCAGCGAGATTCATAAAAATGTTGCTAAGCTATATCAGGCGCTGTTACTTTGACGAGAGCAGTAGCAGACTCGTAGCAGTAAAATTGAAAATGTTGTGCTTTGCTCTGCTCCAAGTTTTCTGACTTGTTAACTATAGCCAAGTGTTATAGAAGAACATTTAGGATTTAGGATTTAGGATTAGAAGCTGTAGTAAAAATTTTAGAGCAAGATGAGAACAGAGCAAATGGAATTTTAGTATATTATATTATATAGTATAGTATATTTAGAAAATATTTTTGCCACTTTTAAATATACATAAGTTCATTTGTTGCTTATCAAGGAATCGGGAAATAAAACCAAGAACGTTTTAAAATACTTCGATGAGCTTAATGCTGGTCACGTGAAATGCAGGAAATGTTCTCGAATTCTAAAGAATAAGTGTGTTTTTAATTTAAAACAAGTAAGAAAGGTACTGTCGAGTGATCTCGGCTATGAGATACCCGCTACCCATAGTAAATAGTTAATACATTGTTGAACATATTTGCATTTGTATTTGTAAATGCAAGTGTAATATACTAACAAGCATACAAAAAAATATACATATGTATCTATGTGTGTAAAAACGTGTTATTATTGCATTAAAGCGACTAATAATTATTATATTTATTAAAATTGGTTCTCGAATATCTTATATGAGTCTTTTCCGATCACAATCAAGAACTGGTAAGAATATTTAGCTGGTCTAGTTCGTCAACCAAATGAGGCATGCTGCAGCAGCCGTTTGTGGTCATACCAAATTATTTCTTTAATAACTTCGACAATTTGTATCTGATCGCAACCAGGAATCACACAGACTAAAGTTCTTAATGTACATACCAAAATTCGCGACTCTAGCTTTAAAAATGATTTGTGGGGGCGGAAGTGTGCCTGGTAAATATTTGAAACAAACTTGATCTGCGTGCATAACAAATACTGTCGAAAAAAAATTAGAGCTCTATATCTTATAGTCTTTGTAGACAGACAGACAGACAGAGAGACAGACAGAGAGACAGACAGAGAGACAGACAGACAGACAGACATGGCTAGATCGTCTCGGTTGTTGACGCTGATCAAAAATATATATACATTACAGGGCCACTGCTTTGCAAACTTCTGCCTGAACTTATAATACCCTGCAAGGGCATAAAAATACAAATGTGTTGCATACAGAATTTCAAAACAACATGTAATGGAGTGGACGGAGGTATTTCCAAAATAAGGCCGGCTGTCGCTGGGGATGGTGGTGGTCTGCTGCTGCTGGTAAAAAAAAAAATCCAAAGTCCCACAAACGAAAGAAGGCAGCGATTCCACATATATGTTTTATTGGCACAAACTGGTGGTGCACTTGTATAAGCTGCATTCAACCCGAAATGCTTTTATGTCAAATAAAATAAATTGTCACGGGTTCAAATCCCGCCTGCGACGAATAATTTTTTTGTGTTTTTTTTTTTAATAATTTTAACAATATTTTTTTAAAATTTTTTCCTGTAAATCAAATAATTATAGTATTTAAAAACCTTCTAATTTTTTCAAACTAAAAAAAAAATATTTACCGCTTGCGGCAGGAATTGAACTCGGTCCATTGGCTTACACACAAAACATATATGCAGTTTTACCTACTGAGGTATCGACCTTGCTCTTAAAGTGGAAGACATTTGCATTATATGTACATTTATTTCCGTTTTTTTGTCTTATCTCCTTCTTTCATATAATTTTGGCACGCGCGTTGTAATGGTACAGGGTATTCTACTGTCGGGACGCCCGACTGTATGTCCATCTTGTTTTTGGTTTATTTTTGTAAAAAATTTGTGAGTAAATTGCAGTTTTAATAATTATAATAATTAGTTTTATAATTGTGTGTGTATATATATTTGAATTCTCGGACATGCAGTTTAGTGCTGGACTTGGATATGTGAAAATGATTTTAATATATTATATATATGCCCACATATTAATTTATTTGAATGTAAGTATGTACGCTTGGAAAACTAGCGGATCACAGTGAAAAAAACTATGAAGAGGGCCAAATATTGGCAAAGCACTTTGCACTTTAGAACAGAAAGAAATTCACTGCGGCTAGGCGTATGTATTTTATTCCTATATTCTTGTATATAGGCATATATATATACCTTTTCACTTGGAGCTCTTTGGAATCGGATGGAAAGACATATATAACGCCGTTGGAAAAGGAAATTCACTGCGGCTAGGCGTATGTATTTTATTCCTATATTCTTGTATATAGGCATATATATATATACCTTTTCACTTGGAGCTCTTCGGAATCGGATGGAAAGACATATATAACGCCGTTGGAAAAGGAATGTGGCGACCACGGACGATTTATAACTAACTTACAAACTAAGAGCTGAAGAGCCCGGGACCGCGGAGTGGTGGGTTCCCCTGGGAGCGGGAGAGTCCAGGAGAGCGGGAATGCAAAGAGAGAATGCACGCTCTCTCCCACACTGCCCAAAACTAAGCGCCCTTGTGGCGCAAACATTCCCCCCCCCCCCTCGCGGCAGCAAAGCAGGACTACTCCTCCTGGCATACTCCGGAGACGGTCCAACCGAAAACGGTTCTCTGAGCGACGGGCAGCAGCCCATCTTCCAGCTTTAGGAACCCCGGTTGGATCAGCGATGGAAAACTTCATCCGGATATCATTGAACTTGGCCCGGATGGTGTCCGAATTTTAAGGCTGGGATCAAGCCTCAATACGACCTCCAGCCGGAAGTTGCCCGTGCGGGATCGCAGAGTCACCGTGCAGACCTCATCCTCGCCTGCCTGTGTGATTGGCAGCCGGTATGCTGCCGCCAACGACAGGTCAATGCTGCTGACCAGCATGCACGGTTCAATCATGGCCCCCATCTCAAAGGTCGTGCTCCCGGTGTCGAGCAGCTGAAGTTGTTCTGCGAGGAAAAGAGAAGAAAACAAATGATTTAGTACAGGACCTCGCAGACGTAAATAGGTTAATGGCTGGAAGTAGCCGGTTCCTTGCTCTTCATAGGGAGAAGGATAACTTTATGAACGGGGCGTTTGATCGTGCCGCGCGCCGTACGGACTTCGGCCACTCGAACTCGGCCATCGGCTCCGGGGAAAACAGAAACAATTTTGCCGAGCCGCCATTCGTTCGAGGGCAAATTGTCCTCCTTGACTACCACCATATCGTCAATTTGGATGTTTCGGATCGGAAATTGCCATTTGTTGCGTTTGTGGAGTTCTTTGAGATACTCCTCTTTCCACCGCGCACTAAACTGCTGATGTTGGGCCTTCAAATGTTGCCAGCGATTAATTATCGACTTGGCTTCGCCTTTTATCTTAGGCTGAGCCGTGGAAAGCAACGGCCCGCCGATCAGGAAATGACCAGGCGTGAGGGCTAGCAGATCGGAGGGATCTTCAGACATCGGGGAGAGAGAGGTCTGGAGTTGAGGCAAGCTTCGATCTTGGCTAGAAGCGTCGCAAGTTCCTCAAAGGTATACTTGCGGGTAGCCGTGGCTTTGTAGAAAAGAGTTTTGAAACTTTTCACCCCTGCTTCCCACAGACCCCCCATATGTGGAGCCCCGGGCGGGATAAAACGCCATTCAAGTCCCTGATGGCTGTATACATCAGTCACGGACTCTTTGACGGCTTGAAGGAAGTCCCGAGAAAGTAAAGAAGCTGCCCCTACAAATGTCTTGCCATTATCAGAATAAATCCGCTGAGGGCACCCGCGCCTTGCTACGAAACGAGCAAGGGCTGTTAGGAACTGTTCGGCGGTGAGATCGGATGTCGGCTCTAAATGGATAACCTTCGTGGAAAAACACACAAATACACACACATATCCCTTGGTAATGAGACACGCTCTCAGGGTATAGCTTTTAATCTCGAACGGCCCGGCATAATCAATGCCCGTATATGTAAAGGCGAGAAGGAGACTCTGTCCTTTGGAAGATCGCCAATCAGCTGAGTTTGCAGTCTCTTCTTGTAAATCGTGCAGATCTTACACGGATTCACCACTGCCTTGACCAGATTCTTGATTTTAGGAATCCAATACTTCGATCGGATCAGGCGTACGATCAACTGACTACCGCCGTGAAGAGTAATCTGGTGGGTGAATTGGACGAGAAGGCGAGACAGTCTACAGCCGTAGGGCAGAATTATTGGGTGCCGTTCATCGTACTGGAGGGCTTTAGAAGCTGTGACGCGACCACGCCCTTAGGAGGCCGAGTTGGTCCGTGAACGGAAATAAATTTAAGATGGGACTTTTTCGGCCAAGTGCTTCAGTTCTTGGCCGTATGCTCGACGCTGCGCAATGGAAATCAGCGCTCGCTCTGCCTCTCGGATTTCTTCACTCGTGGGCCGTGAATAAAGAAACGCCGAACATACGCCAGGACTCCCAGTGCTTTGTCCAGCTTGGAAAAAAGGTTCTAGAAACTCGTCAGAGGGGACCTGGATGAAATGCACTTTCACCGCGCGCTGCTCGAGCTCTGTTTTCGGCTGCACATCGCTTTGCCTTGCAGACACTCTGGCCCGTGCCACCAAAGTTGACTATCCGCTAACTCGAGTAGGGACACGCCTCGACTAGCTAAATCGGCGGAATTTTGTTCGGATCGAACGTGTGCCCAGCAGTCGACTGGTACTGTCTGGTTGATCTTGGCCACTCTGTTGGCTACAAACGTGGTCTAGTTGCACGCCGGCTTCCGTAACCAGGCCAGAACGATTGTCGAATCGGTCCAGCAGCGTATGTCGGAACTTGGTGTAGGCATATGGGGAAGAATAGCTGTCACCATTTCGGCTAACAGCACGGCGCCACATAGTTCTAGGCGTGGAAGTGACACAGTCTTTAATGGAGCGACTCGTGTCTTGGATGTGAGGAGGTTAGAAAGGATTTCCTGACCAACCTCGACACGCACGTAAATCGCCGCTCCAAAAGCGTTTTGTGACGCATCGCAGAACCCATGATACGCCACTTTTATTTCAGGCTGAAAACAGACCCATCTCGGAACGCGAATCTGTTTGAGGTCGGAGTACTCATGGAGAAACGCCTGCCACCTCTGACTCATTTCGCTGGGAAGCTTATCATCCCAGCTTAGATCTTGTAGCCAAATCTCCTGCATGAACATTTTGGAACGTATTATAAACGGAGCGAGCCATCCCGCTGGATCAAACAGCCTCGCGATTTGGGATAACACCTCTCGCTTGGTGAAGGAGGGTGCCACCACTATTTCTGGCGGCACGAAGTAGAATTCGTCGGACTTAGCCCTCCATCGAATCCCGAGCGTTTTGGCAGTGCTTTCGGTATCGATATCGAGGAACTCGCTATGAAGGAGGTGTTTGGCTGGAATATTTTTCAGTATGCTCGTGTTGTTTGAAGTCCACTTTCTCAAAGGGAAACCAGCAGAGCTAAGAGCTTCTTGTAACTCTTGGATCGAACTATGGGCCTTAGTTATGGAATTTGCCCCTGCCAGAACGTCATCGACGTACATATGTTGTTGAAGAATGTGGCTGGCTTTTGGAAACGCCCCTTGGTCATCTTCTGCTAGCTGCTGCAGCACGCGAATAGCGAGGAAAGGCGCGCCGAAGGTGACTGTTTTCAATTCAAAGTCTCGGATATCACCCTCTTTATTACGGAACAGGATTCTTTGAAATGGTGTATGCTTCGGATCGACCCAGATCTGACGGTACATCTGTTTGATATCCGCGCTGAACACGTATTGGAAATATCGCCACTTCAGAATCTGAATGGTCAGATCGGATTGCAGTACTGGACCAGCATGAAGAATATCATTTAAGCTGGTTCCATTCGCAGATGGACTGGAGGCGTTAAATACAACGCGAAGCTTGGTCGTGGTACTTTCGGGCTTGATTACCGCGTGATGTGGAAGATAGTACGTTGGTGAACTATGAGTCGATGGAACTTCGTTCATATGACCCAGATCCAGATACTCCTGAATCACGCTGTCAAATTGCTCTTTTAAAGGAAAGTCTCTTTTTAAACGATTCTCGTTTCGAAGAAACTGAGCTAACGCAATGGGCCTTGAATATCCTAAATCGGACCCCGAGTTTTCAGGGTCGCAGAACGGGAGCGTAACCACGTACCGCCCGCTTGCGCCTCTCTTGATAGTCTGGAGGAAGTTCCTTTCGCAATAAGAATCTGACTCTTTTACCATCTGGACTGGTAGATCCTCCACCTCCCAGAACTTGCTGAGAAGCGAGTCTAAGGAATCTTCATTTTTGTGGTGTACTTGAGTCGTGAAGGTTGCGACTCTATTGGCCTTAGTACTGGAAATCGGGCCGGTAAGTACCCACCCGAAGATGGTCTCTTGGCCTAGGAGTGAGCCACAAATGCTTCTCCTAGTGCCCTGCATCATCACCGACGGTAGAATATCAGCTCCGATCAGTATATCGATTTGGGAACTTTCAAAGAAATTTGGGTCTGCCCATTGGAGATCGGGCAGGTCTTGTAAAGAATTCCTGGAAACTGGATGGGAGGGCAGTTTGCCCGCTAATTCCGGAAGG